>CM053503.1:49621736-49821736 GCA_028627145.1 Eidolon dupreanum | reverse complement strand
TATAAAACAAGTCTAATAATGTTAATTTTATAAAATTTCAAAAAACAATTTATAAGAAAATTAACCTCAAATTATATATTACATGCAAAGCTAATTGTAAAAACTTTCTTGCTTATCATGTTACTTATAGTTTTTTTTTAAAATAAGTCATCTTTTTAGTGATCAACAAGAAATTATTAGTTTATAAAAGAGTTTTACATGTGTTATCATTTTGAGGAAAATCCAATTAGCATATCACCTTTAAAGTTGGTTTATTTTTTTCCCTTAAAGATAAAATTTTTTATCAAACCCCAAATTACTTCCTGTTTCTAATATCTATTTCCAGCATTTCAGAATTAAATTCAAAAGACATCAGTGACTTCTGTGTTCAGATTATTTAGCAGGAAGTTGGATCATGCATTCTTGAGCCACATTCTCTTTCTGTCTCTATCTCTGTCTCTATCTCTGTCTCTCTGTCTCTGTCTGTCTCTCTCTTCTTTCCTACGTTTTCTGTTCTGCAAGGTACAACTGTAATTGAGTAATCTATCTGTAGACAGTTTATCTTGTACTTGTGCCTTAGTTACTTTGGCTATTTATGCTGGTGAAATTAAGTGTTATGATACTGCAGTATATCCTTAAGTATAGTATTTTTCTTTTAAAAAATAGAATGATTTTTAAACACAATTGGGTGTAAAGACAATGCACACACACAAAAATAAAATCATTTAAACAAAACACTGCCTGTTTTACATTTTCTACCACGTTATTTATTAAATTACACCTCCCCCCCCCAAAAAAAAGAAGCAAACCTTTGCATTCATGTCTAAACACAATTTTATTTCTAGCTTATATGAGTAAAACTTGATATGTCTATCACCTGACAGCTGAAAACAGAATCAAGGTCTCTTCTCTCTTTCTACAGATACAAAAATCCCAGTTTCAATTCAGTTATTCAGTTTCAACCACATTATGACAGGTTCTGGCTTGGAATTTTTATAAAGTAGAGCAACTTCTATATTATTTCAAGGGCATGGTGTTTTCTAAAAATAAACATGGACATTCTGGGGGGCTTCATAACATAGAAAATCAGAGAGATGAATTCTATTCCCTAAACCAGTGTATAAATTACTAGGTTAGACTCCTTCTCCAACCTCGTACTAAGTAATAATAATTAGGTGGACTTTATCATACCTTGTGATGAAATTTTATTACCAATAAAAATAATAGATATCATTTACTAAGCATTTATAATACGCTAGTCCATGTCTGTAGTTCTTTGTATATAATAATTTTAATTCGCTTTACATTCCCTGTGAGTAGGTAGATAGAATATTATTGTTATTGGAAGGAAAAGGGAACCAAGATTTAGTGGCTTAGGTAATATAGCAAGCAAAGGGACCAATACTTAAATTTAAGTTACATCCAAATGCAATGCTGTATTATTCTTCCAGTGGGGAGAAGCTATTATTTGTATGATTCTCTGGAATATATTGACTTAGTGCTTAATGTTTGATTTGGAATAAAGAAAGCCTTCATTTAATGTCCTACTGGAGATATGGAATGTAGTATTATGCTGTTCAACTGGTTTAGAGTGAAAGAAATGTCATGATGAAAAAAGTTCATATACAAGTTAAATTCCTGCCACTTGATAGACTCGGTTCTCAAACAGACAATCCTCCTTTTAACCAAGATAGGGTGTCATTAGATGAAGTCCTGATTAATAATTTACATCCTGGTAGTTATCATTCATTCCCCTCTCTAAGAATGTCTCAGGGTAACCTCTCCACCAAGGAGTACACAATTCTTGTGAATGAAGAAAGCCTTAGTGTGAAGTTATAGGGAAGGTCTTTTAGGATTGGTTTAATGTAGATAATTTTGGTTAATTAGTTTAGTTAATCCTTGTCAATTAAGCTCTCCTAACAGATAAGGGGAAGGGTAAGAGTGCTCTGAACAACTTCCTTTAAAAAAAAAAATTAAATATATTGGGGTGACATTAATTAATAACATTATATAAATTTCAGGTGTACAACTTCATAATATGACATCTGTATACTCTATTGTGTGCTCATCACCTTAAATATAGTTCCTTTTCATTACCATGTATTTGACATTCTTTATCTTCTTTGTCCCTCCCACCACCCCTTTCCCCCTTGGTAACCACCATTCTGTTGTCTGTATCTATGAGTTTGGAACACCTTTTTATTCAGTACAACTATTATCCTGACATAAACATTAAATAGCAGTTAAAAAATTCCTTATGGTATTAGAACCCAGATTTACTTAACAGCTTCTCATTCATTTCTTAGTGTAATCATAACTACTACTTAATATTTGCTTTCAGCTCTTGATAATGGACTCAGAAAGCATGATAGTTGAAAACCAATTTAAATGTTACGATGCACATAATCAAAATTCCAAATGATTGCTGTCAAGTATTTACCTCTTGGCCATCCTTCCTCGTTTATATAATAGTCCTAGCCCTTAATGTTATCATTCTTGATGACTTCACTCTACAGATTAATATCTTACTTTTTCCACTGTTGTGACCTTTCCTTATGATTTATTTTACGTATCTACTTGTATAGTTAAATCTTGTATATAGTCAACAGAAACAGCCTAATTTAAACAACTTAAAAACTCTGCTCTCTGCGTTCTATTTGAAGTCATTTATTTCAGTGACTACCATAACGTCGAAACTTTAATCCATTAAAACAACCAAATTCCCATCCATAGCTTCTTTTTGGCTGATTTTTATTTGTCCAGCTAGAATTTCACGATATATTATTACCATTATCATTCAACATACTAAAATATACTCAATTCCGTTCTCCATTATCTCTCCATCCCACTCTCTTGGCAAAATCAAACCCTAGAAGAACAGGCAGTTTCCTCATATTGCATTGGAGTAGCTAATTATTTTGAAAAGAGAAATTATACAAATAACTCCACTTGCTTCTCAAGTCAATTTCAGATTTCACTTCTCTTCTACATCAAAATTTTTTACAAATGTTATTATGTATCTTGTCTTCTCTTCCATAGTTTATACTTCAAACACATCCCATCTCAATGCAACTTATATTCTCAAAGCTCTAGTGCCCCGTCAAGGTCTTAGAGATTCTACACTGCTAAATCTCTATTTTTAACTCACTTACATTCAACTCTTTACTTAGAATAAAATTCAACCTCTTTTCCTGGCTTTCAAAGTACTACATGATCTGAGTCCTACTTTCTTATTCAATATTGTCTCATTCAACATTCAATCTTACCCCTATTTTCAATTATCCAGTCACATTTGTGTTCGTTTCATTTTTCAAAAAACTAGTCTTTTCCACCTTAAGAACTTATTAGCTGTTTTATTTATGTTAACTTGCTGACTCCTTCTTGTCATTCAGATTATAGCTTAAATGTTATCTTCTCAGAAAGGGCTTCTCTGACCATTCAACCTAAAGTATCTACTCAGTCACTTTTTAGAATATCAAATAATTTTAATTTTACAGCTAGAATATACTTTTCTTGGCTGTTGTTGGCTAAGTATTGTCTAACTAGAAGAATATGAGATCCATAAGAGTAGGTATTTCCCTGTTTTACTCATACTTTATATTCAATATCGAGTATGTAGGAGGCTCAATGTAAGTGAGACCAATTCAACTTTCCAAATCCATGCCATTTCCTACTAATCCCCACATTTTCTATTTTTAAGATATTAGTCTTTTTTCAATTCCTTGAACGTGCTAAGATTTTATTGTATTAGGGCTTTAACATGTACTATCACTTCTGTACTGAATTATCTTCTTTTTCTCATAAAGGATATCTCTTTCTCAACTTTTAGGAGTCTCTTTATATGTTACTATCTCAGAAAGAGGTGGTAACCCTATCAGTTGTCCTTCTTCCAAGCCTTCATTCTTTTATTACCTCCTTGTTTCATAGAACTAATCACAACTTCTTTTGCTTGGTTCTTTTTTTCTCCTTACTTGTTTATATTTGTTCTTGTATTTATAATTAAGTTTTCATCAGAGCAACTTTAGATCAACTTTTAGATCAACTTTTTTTTTTTAATTGTGGTAAAAACATGTAACAAATTTACAATCAATTATTTTTAAGTATACAGTTTAGTAATTCAACTTCTTTTATTTTCTTTTTAGAATTTTGCCGAACACAGAGGAGTTGCTCAATAAATGACTTAAAAGAATGAATAAAACATTTTGCAACTGGACCATATCCTTGTCTGTTTAATTCATTGTTTTATATAAGCCCAAACCTCAGTTCTTTGAGATTGTCCAATAAGAATAATTTAGCCAATTTGTCTAATCTCTTTTGGATTCTTGAATCTAGTCCCTGAGTTTGTCTATGTCTATCTATCACACGATTGTCAAAAACTCTTTGCATTCCGTTTCTCTAATTTTTTAGGCTAGCCTTATAAAACTCTGAGAAGGCAAAACAAGTTTTTTTGTGGGGTTTGTTTTCCTTCATTTTAAATAAAGTCTTTCTAGGTTGAATTCATTTTGTCTTATGTGACTCAAAATCTCTTTGAATTTGAAACAGGGAAAATAATCAAAACTACTGTTTGTGATTTTTTCCTAAGTGCCATTCCATTATTCTATAGATAGACAGTAACTTTATGAGGCAGATACTATTCAGCCATTGATCCAATTCTTATATATTGATCACTTACCATGTAACTGATTCTGGTATATATTGCTAAACAATATACAATACCTGAAAACAGGAGTATTTATCCTGGTGGTTTCAGATACTATATTTCACACATTATCTTATTTAAATCTCACAAGAGCTTTTAAAATGGACAGGGTTTTGGTTTTCATAAACTTTTATATGGGGGTGCTCACCTTTAGGAAGGACACATAATTGCTCAAAGTGATAAAATGTAGGGATGATGGGAACCCATATTTCTCTTATTTCTTAGTACACAATTTAAAAAATTTGCTATTAAAACAAAATGTTTTATAATATTTGCTATTTTCTCAAGCTCAGTTAAAATATTAATATTGTCAGTCCTAAAATTCAGTGACTTTTTGTTTAAAAGTATTACAGCAAATCGTATGAGGGCTCTGGGGTTAAATATTCCACAGATGTATATACATTATATTTAAACATTTATTTACACTCATACTGATTTTATATACATGCATGCGTTAACTGACATTTTTTTCTTATCTTTCTACTTAATTTGGGGGTTCCTTAGTGATTGAATTATGTCACTCTAGCTCATCTTTCCTTTGTATACAGTGTTTTATGCTTGGTAGGCATTCTAAATATTTGTAGGAAAAATAAAATACATTTGTGTGTGTGTGTCCATTTATTACACTATTTTCAATGATATTGAAGCTGTCTGTGAAAATAGGTATAATCTAGGCAGGGAATTCAGGCTACATATTAATTCACTAGTCTATTATCAAGGAATTTTACTCAAAAATATTTGTAGAGAGGTCTTATGTGTTTTACCCTTTCATCCACATTTTCACCATATGCATGACTGGGCATCCATCCAGATCCAGCAGTGGTCTCTCTGTGGTCAATATGAGGAGGTATCAATTTAATGCAGGAGAAGCTGAAAAGAAATTTGTTTCCAAGGAGCTGGTAACCATAGTATATTTTTATTACCTGAGGCACATAGCATTCTCATCAAACGGACACTAAATGAAACTGAGCACCTCCAAACCTATTGTTGTATTTGCCATCCTGCCTCAGAAGAGAGTGGGTGCATTTTCATTCTTAATGTAAGAAAAAAATCTCAAGGGAGGGGAAAACAATGCTGGAATAACAATGAAGAAGTAGTTGTTCTACATGACATTTTATTTCTGGATGGCTAGAAAGATCAATGTGCTTGCCTGCAGCTCATGAATTAATATCCTCAGCTATCAAGGAATGAGAGATTGTGCACAGCAACTTGTTCTTCATTGCTAACTTCTTGTCTTAGTAAAGTAATAATAATGTAGCTTCAGAATAGGTGTCACCCTTGGGATACAGCATTAATGTATCTTAAAAATTACTAATATCTGTAATGCATGGACTTGTATATTTTCTGTACAAATAACACAATTTCTATTAGGCATATGGAAAGCAGAGTCTGGGTAATTAGGCCTTCAAGAGATGTATTTTTATATCTCCAGAGGTCCTCATAGTTTCATCCAGTTCTATGAAGACTGGGCTGGGATTCTTGAATATGAATTTTACTATTACCTTACTATGATAAACAATTAGTTTGTGTTTCTGATTTCTCATTTAAAAAATATCAATAATAATATCTTTACCAACTCTAAAAGTATGTTCTGAGGACAAATCCATTAATAAATGTATTTTTTAGCAAATATTTATTAAATGTTTACTAAGGGCCAAAAATTGTGCTGGGCATTATGTATGTAAATATAATTTCAAATCATTTGACAGTTGAATAAGTATGGTGACCATAAAAATAGTTCTGTGTGGTAAGTATAAGGAGAAAATACCAGTAACAAATTGGAGAAAGCAGAGATTTTCGAGTTCACACAAGTAAAATCATACTCATAGAACATAGAACAGCAAAGGTGAGGGTGCACGGTTCATAACTCAATAATGTATTAGAAACCTAAAGCTTGTCAGACCTTAAACACAGGATCATACCCTAGGTATATGAATTTGTTTAAAATCATTTCTGATACAATAATTTAAAATAAAATAAACCCACAAAGGCAAAATAAATGGGATCAGTGGGTCATACAAAAAGCTATTTCAATATTTTTGTTAAAGACATCTTAAGTGGTTTGAAGGAAGAAGTAACAGTTTTGAATATGTAATGAAGGTGCCTCAGTGGAGCTTTTAGTCATTCTGCTCTTTATAGAATAATATATTTTAATAGTTTTCTAACACTAAGATGATTTCTTATCATCTCCTTAAATTCTCACAGTAGTCTTGTAAGGTGAGTAGAATTATTTCCACTTTAGGAGTGGAAAATCTGAGATTTAAGGCCATTTAAATCAATAAAAAGAGCTCAAAGATAAGTAGAAATTATCTTTCAATGATTTAACTTTTTCTTCATTTAACATATGTTTATTGAACACTTGTCACATCACAGACACTGTTCTACAGAGTGGAGATTTTATGGTGAGCAACATAAGTAAGATTTCTCCTGTCATTCAGCTTAAAGCTTTCTGACTTTTAATGTAAAGATTTATTATAATGCTGACTAAAATGAAAAAGGAGAAACCATCAGGATAAACTGATAACTGTAAATGTTCATACTATAAACTTTTATAGTGTAAAATCTACACATATTCCTATGAAGATAGGCTATGTGATCTACACAGTGACATCATTAAGAATTATTTCACTATATCTATCCCAAATGACTAGCTTATAGTGCAATTACATTGGAAATGAAGAAAATACTAGGCCAGATATACGAAAGATTTGCATCATGCCCAGTTTGGGTTAAAGACATTATGAAAAAATAAATTTTATTTGTACATGATATCACCATATTTGGTTATTGTTAGACTCATTTTCATTTATAGATTAAACTCAGTAACCAAAGGAGGATATCTATGTAATTTTAAATGACATTATTTGAATTTGTTAACTATATTTGTGATCTTCAATTTATTTCCTTCCCTTTTCTCATGAACTTAATCCAGATATTTGTTCGCATTGTCCCACTGAAACTATTCTTAAAAAGCCTATCAATGGTCTTATTGTGGTTGAAAGCATAGTCATTCCATACTCCTCATCTTGAGCTGTCCTTCAGCTTTCAGTATAGTTGATGGTGCAGATTTCATTCACCTTCAGAGCACTGTTTTTGTCTAATTTCCCTTTTACCATACAGACTACTCTTTCCTTAGGCTTCTTTTCTGGCTCTTTTTTATATTCCTAATCTCCAGGGCTTGAGGGTTCCAGAGCTCAGTGATGTGGCCTTTTTTTCTGATATCGCAGGCATCTGGTCCCACGGCTTTACTATAATCTACATGCTAATAATCCCCAAATTTATCTAGGTAGCCCAGAACTCTTCCCTGAACTCCTTCTGACTCTTTTATCCACATCACCACTTTAATGTCTAGTAGATTTCTCAAACTTAACGTGTCCAAAAGATGGCTCTTGATATTAATTTTTTCTGCCTCCAGAGATCTGCATTACTTGTGTCCTTACCCCTCCCTGCACTCCTCCCTATGGCTGCTCTAACGAATTATTACAAATTCAGTGACTAACAAAACAAATTAATTTTCTCACAGTTTTGGAGGCCAGAAGTGTAAAACCAGTATAGATGGGATAAAATAAAAATGCTGACAGGACTGTGCTTCCTCTAGAGGTTCTAAGGAAGAATCAATTCTTTGTCTCTTCCAGCTTCTGGTGTCTACTGCCATTACTTGGCTTGTGGCCACATTACACCTGTCCCTGCCTCTGCAATTACTCTTCTTTCTCCTTTTCTCTTAATGGGTAAAATCTCTTCCACTACAACTTTAAAAGGATACATGATTGCATTTAGTATTTAGGGCCCAATTGGACAATTGAAGATAATCCTGCCATCTCAAAATCCTTAATTTAATCACATATATAAAGATCTTTTCTTTCTTTTATTTTACCACATAAGGTAACAACGCTCATGGTTTATAGGGATTAGGACATCATATCTTTAGGGGAAGGGGCATTTTCCAGCCTACCACAACCTCCTTCAGGTCTTTACTGAAATATCAATGCCTTTACACTCATAATCCAAAATAAAGGTACTTTTTTACCCTATAGCCCTTATTACCACCTAAAATAATTATGCATATATATGTCAAAGAACTAAATGTATATATTATATATTACATTTTATGTATAATTTTAATTCTTTGATACTTATATTTTACGAGAATCATGGAATCAATGGAGAATAAACATTTTTGTTATTGATCTTAGCCAGTAATAATTAATACCCTGTACATTTTATCTCAATAAATATTTGGAGAACAAAGTTTTTGAATGATTTGTTGTTATCAACCAGTTTATGCCAATAGGTTACTGTATTTCTGTTATGTTTCTATGTGTAGCAATTTCATTCTTTGATTTTCAGATAAATGAATTTGATCCATAGCAGTATTAGAATATCTTCATGGTACAGAAGTATTCTTACTTGAAAACTTATCTGAATAATGAGTGGAGATTACCCCTTGTTTTTCATCTTTTTTTTTCTGATTTATCATGAAATAAATAACAGTAAAGAAAACCTTTATATTTATATTAGAGGGCATGAATAATACATTTGAAAAAACTAATATTATTTTGCTATAATTATTCTGACTGACTATATTGTAGCAAGATGAAAACAAATTTCAAATGTTTATAAAGTATTAAAAATTAAAAACAACTTCTCTAAGAGGTCTTCTTTGGATAATACATCTGCACAAATAATAGATTAAACTACAACTTTGTATATATAATTATTTTCTTTTCTCTTGATCTCAATTAATTAAACATGTATATTATATCTAATACCAAATTTATCCTTGAAACTGTCACTATCAGGGCTCAGTCAACAACAAACTTAGGAGATGTATACTCTTTTAAATTTTAATTAGTGCTGCTAGACTATTTTCCTAGATGGCTTTATTAATTCATGTTCCCACCAGTAATGTGTAAAAATAAGTTTTTTACTCACATCATAATATTTTATTATACTCTTTAATTTGAGTCATATTAATATTTTTGTGCAATGTTTATATTTTTGTCTTTGTCATTGTTCCCAAAGACGTTCTAAGATCCACGTTTCTTGTAAATTGTAGTGTTCCAAATCAAAAAGGACAATCTGGTAGCTTTTAGTCATTGCTAAATTTTGGATGTTTATCTTACAGATTTTTAGTACCAATCTTTCATTCTTATTGTTTGATTATTGTCCCCAAGAGTTTTTTCCACACTATGTCTAATAAAGTTTATTGCTTTGCTTTCTACTTCATTCTACAGAATGCTATAAGAACTATAATATTTTTAATTGGGTCCCCTACTGCAAAGATTTGCCCCCTCCATTATGAGTTATAATTATATTATCTTTATCACCATAATTAAAAGATTGCTGAACACATATTTTAAAACATTTCTTGAAAACCCTAACAATCAAATTACAATATTTTGCAGGATCGACACTAAACCAAAAATAATGTAACAAACTTTTGTCAATTACACACCTATCCAGTATTGTCTGTTATTGCTATTCATTGTTCAGGTGACAGTAACTAAACTTCTCGCATAATTCTTATAACTCTCTCCTAAGAGATAGGAAATAAGTGGGTGAAAAGTATGAAATATAAATGAAGAGAGATGAAACTGCATACCAATCTGAATTTTTTTTTAAGGAAAGAAAATTAGAGGTGTATGTAGAGCAATATGAAAATTTTCACCTAAAAGTTTTAAAATTTGTACATGGTTCCATAGTGTAGCAGTCAGCATGTCTGCTTTATAAGCAGAAGGTCCTGGGTTTGTGCCCCAGTGGAGCCATAGTCTATGGTTGCGGCCATGCCACCCTGAACAAACTCAATGTGTGATCTTGGAAGCTAGGGTCAGGCCTGGTTAGCACTTGGATGGGAGACCACCTAGGAAGACCAGGTGCTGTAGGCATAAATAATAATAATAAAATAATTGAAAAAAGTTTCAAAATTTTATGTTCAGCATTTTAAGCTTTATAGCCTCTTGCAGGATTTTAAATTGATGGAAAATGGGCCCATGCCATCTTACAAAGCAGAACCCTTCTTATTCTAAATTTATGCTTCCTTTATTCTTTGGAACTAATTTCATTTTTGAACTAAGAATTGGTTAATGAAATTCCTCTTTTTGGCAAATATGGAGAAATTCTCATTTTAAAATAACATTAAAAAACGTATTTATATATACTCACAGAGAATGAGTAGGAGAGTGCTTTGGCGAGATCTTAGCTTTCACATAAACAGAAAGAATATTATCAGTCATCATATCCTTATGTATACACTAAAAAAAGACTGCCGAATACGATAAGGCAAACTCTGATGCCTAAAGAATGTTATTTAATCTTTACAATCAAGATATAATCACATAAATGTATTAAACTAAGTAAATTTGGTTTCTGCAACTTACATTTTAAATCTATGCTGTAAGTCAGGTTTCTCAATCCTGGCATCATTGATATTTTGGGCCAAATAATTCTTTGCAGGTTTAGCAACCTAAACCAAATGGCCTCAGCCTGCTGGTTGCAAGTAGCAATCTCCATCCCCCTAACACCATGATGATCAAAAATGTCCCAGATATCGTCAACTGTATCCTGAACTGGGAGGGTAGAAGAGTGGGAAGGAAATATCCCCTCCCCACATTCCTGGCTGGGTTAAGAAACACTGTCATAAGTTATAAAATGTTACTATGCAATATTATTATGTAATATTATATCTTATATCTGGATACTTTTAAGTTAGATTTTTAAATGATTATCTGAGTTCAGATCATTCAGATATGTAAATTATTTAAATAGTATACCTCATATTAACTGGCAGAATTAGGGATAAATATACCTGTAATAGATACCATAAACTGTAGAGTAGTTTAATAATCTTGTCAAAAAACATCTAATAAACATGATTTCTATATGTTTCCATATAGCATAGCTTGCCTCCCATTTAAATAGGAATAAAATAGAAATAATAGGTTACTTGTACAATCACTGACCACTCATTATTGCTGTAAATACTTAATGAGTCTAGAATATGTTATATGTTTCATGATTTGTAAAATGGTTAAATGACAATGCCACTCTAATGACATTTCACTAGTCCACATTTGCAAATGTATTAAATGAGAAAAGGATATTTTTACCACTGTGTTCATTTTAAATTTAGGTATTCGTAACTTCATCAAAGTTCTATTTTAATATATTGACTATTAATAAATTTTAAAATGTTGCATCTGGGTACCCTGTGATCTTAGCAAAATACAAGGTCATACTGGCAAACACATTTTTAAAAAGTTTAAACATAGGCCATGGTGTATGTGATACTTTGTATGGCTATGAAAAGTAAACATTGAAAACAAGATACAAAAATAAAATACAACAGATAATTTTGGTCATTTGTACTTTGTAGAGAATTGATAGAATGTCTACATTGTTCTCTCTAAATGGAGAGATACATTAGTCTAGTTTTCTGTAGAAACACAGAATTACTAACCTTTAAGATGAAGCAAAACTGCCCAACCTTAGATTTTCATACATAATTCATCTTAGATTTCTTTATAAATGTATAATATCCACAAATCAAATTAACTGAAATTCCTAGGAAATTTTGGCTTTCCACATTTTGCTCTCGATCTTCCCCAAATCCTATCTTTACCAGCTTCTTCATCTACACCTGTTGAATTTCACCTCTCATTCATGACCCAAGTTAGACCTGCTCCCACTAGTTAGCAAAGACTTCTCCTTCATGTGCTCTAATATGGACATTTTTACCAGCTTCCCTAGAATACTACTCATAGTCTTTAATATATCACAACTAAGTGTTTTCATGCATAATCTAGATCATAAACTTCTTAGTACAGAAAGCATGTTTGTTTCCAGTTTTAACTTTCTCTTACTACCCTGTACATAGTACTATTCAATAAATATTTGTTGACTGAAGACATAACCTTACTTAACAATTGAATTATCTTATTTTCTCAACCAATAATCAGAACACATTTTATATAGTATATTTTTCTAATATGTAAATTTCTTTATTTAAAAGTGTCTCACAAAGATTTTAAATCTCTATTATAAAAAGTCACCTTTGTTAAAAAATAACATTATAGTAAATCATCACCATTTAGAAAATCCTAAATATACATTTTCCTGCTAATTGTAGGAAGCTGATATTTCTTTTCTATTTATTGTCAATTCTCATTTGCTAAAAAAATTAGTTAATTTAATCTAGAACTTTTACTTTTCTTCATCTCAAATGAAAACAAAATAGGTATTTAAAAAGAAATTACTGTTAGTTATGCTAATAAAACTTCATTGTTAAAAGTGAACTGTTTTCTCTAAAGAAAGGAATTAAAATGTTAAGTACTCAAAACAAGGAAATGAGAAAAAAAGATGCCTGTGTGTTCTTTCAGTGCCAGTGCAGAACATGGTCTAACAGGCTCACTCAAAAATGACTTGCTATTCACCATTGAATAGTGGCCATACATTATGCAGTTATAGATTTTTGTCTGGTCAAGATTCAGATGATTAATGCCTAGAATTGAAAATAACCTCAATGGTTATGGTTATATTTCCCTTAAGTTATTAACTATTTATTAATCTAACTTTGTGATCACCTTCCAACATTTTTTCTTGGGTAACTAATATTCTTTAAATGGTCTTTCACCAAGTTTTGCCATCCTTTAGTTTTAATTTTGAAAATTATACTTTTATAGTGTTACCTTTGTAATAAGATTTTAAGAATGTTTCAAAGACATTGATACCCCTAATGATAGTGCTTTGAAAATTGGGTTGGTGCTAGATTAATCTTGGTTGTAAATGATATTCTTGGAGAAAGCACTAAAAGACCATTTGTAAAAAGATATTTGGTTCCTGAGAGGAATGCGGGTCAATTAATATTGATCTGGATAGGGAGAGGGAAAGCAGAGGATGTGGGAGTTGTGAGAAGAGCAGAGACTAGGGTTTATGTTATGATTTTGACATAGATTCTGATAAAATGAAACCTTAAAAAAGCAAAAAATAAATGGAATTTGTGTGGCTTTAATTTACTCATGTACATTAGGTCAAGCTTTAGAAAAAATAATCAAGATTTTAGAGGTGTAAAAACCTTTTACACCTCTCTTGTGGGAAGAAATTATTTGTGTAAAAAAATATTCATACTTAGAATATTTATGCATTTATAGCTGTCACTTTTGGGAGTATCTCACTTAAACAAGAGAAAATATTTGTGTACCTAGTTTAAGATTTCAAGGACATATTTTTGTGTCATAAATGTTCTTTCTCTAGCAATACTGAATGCAAGCCAAGTTAATCATTTTAATACACAACAATTTACAGCTATTATAAGGGCAAACTATTGGAAAAATTTAAAAAGCAAAAACCAAAAGATAGTCAGTTAAAAAATTCTCTCTTGTGCAATGGAATACAGATAATTTAGAGATCTTACAATAGCTTAGTAAAGATTTAAAAAATCACCTCTGAGCTTAGAAATTCAAACCTTATACTTTATATTTGGAGACACATTAATGAATAAAAGAACCATTTTTCCACTGATTTTCTTAGTAGTATTTGTTAAATGACCTATATACAACTAGCTAATTCAGGCTTTGGAAGCAGTATAAATATGAGGAAGTTGATAATAGAAAAATATTCTTCCATACTCACAGACTTTGCATTAAACTTGTTTCTCTAGGCAGGGTCCCTCAGTAAACTGAGCAATGCTATTTCATTCATAGGTATCCTCTACTTTGATCAGAATACTTTCAGAGCTAGACAACCTAAGCACACTTAGTGATTGTCAGGATAGAATTACATTTGATCTATTGGCACAGTGCCAAAAAATCAGGGCTTTTTAAAAGATATCCAAAACTATTATGTATTAACGTTCTACTTAGAGTCTAAAGGAGTATATCTGTTTTAAAAATCAAAACAAAACAAAACAATGCAAACCTAAGGACCTAGAAGTGTTTGTACTGGTACTGAGCACAGTCTGTCATAACAAAGGTTATGTAAATGTGATTTTTCTAAGCAAAACCATATCTCACTGAATTTTGAAACCAAATAATGGTGAAATACCACCGGATGGTAGCTACTGGTGTTTAATGCATTGTAGTGCCATCTAGATCTAGATAAGTTAAGCCTCATCTCTCACTATTTCTATCATAACATAAACAAAAGAAGATATTTAACACAGATTTAAATCCTTATATTCCCACTTTTTCTAACAAAACCATGGTTATTTTGGATCACAACATATTCAAGCAAATAGAAATGATCAAATTATGTAAAGAACCCTTCTATTCATGGAAAAAGGAACACGGAGAAGCAGCCGAGCAGGATAATGAGAGGTATAGATTCCAGAGCCAAACAGCCTATTTTAGAATTCTAAGTCACAAGTTACTAATGTGTGCCTTTGCACAAGTCACTGAATCTCTGCTTCAATTCTGTCATCTGTAAAGTGGCGATAATAATAGTACATACACCATAGTGTTGTTATGAGAATTAAATGAGTTAATGCATGCATGCAAAGAATTTAGTATCACACTGTGTGATACAAAGTAAGTCCTTTATAAATGTTTGATATCATTATTGTCATTATGAATTTTAGTTTGCATATCGAGGGATGCTGTATTTCAATATAAATAGATATCTCTTTCATTCTGTTTCTCTTTCTCTCTTTGTCTCTATGTCTCTTTTTCTCTCTTTATCCCACACTCTCTCTTTTTTAGTTTTGGCAAAAACTAAAAATTTTCCTCTAATACTCACTCTTCCTTTCTTCCTTCTAGTAAGAGAACTTCTTCCTGGCCTGACTAAGGTTTAGCAGGGAACAAGCTGGTGACTACTTTATTCAGACTCCCTTGCCTATATGAATTGTCTGAAATATTTAGGTTATTTTCTTTCAGGCTTGCCCTCGTCTCAGTATTTCTCCACTTCCTTGGCTGGGATATAGATATGGTACCACTGAGCTAGCTTCAGCCAGGCAAATAAAAGAAACATTAGGGGACTGCAGAGAAATGAGAACAGACGGAAACTGATTCCCTAGATGATTTTGTGAATCTGAGCCATCTACTGAACCCTGATCCCTCATCTACATTTTGCCTGTGACACAAAGGAGAAATAGACTTCCGTTTTATTTGAGCTACTGAATTTTGTTCTGTTTTGTTTGTTTGTTTGTTTGTGAGTTTTCCCCCCACAGCAACTAGCAAGTCATCTCTCTTTGTCTGTATTTTCCAAGTAGTAGATTAAAAATACTTTACATGTAAGGCTGTTATCAAAAGAGAATATATAAAAATATGTTTAACATAGAATATGGCATATTATTTTACTATTCTTTACTGAGTATAGAATCATTCATACTATCATTACATTATTTATTTGAACTCTTTCCATATATAAAAGATTTACATATTTGTTTTTCCCTGCAGGCAAAAAGAAAAAATTTCAGTTTTGCAAATCAAATCCATAAAAACAGGGTAAATAAAATTCTCAGCTATACTATATTTAACATGATATAAGAATCTGAATGTTCATTTATTCCATTTCTCATAAATGATTTTTGAAAAAAAAGTTTTGGCCAAATTGGCTTATATAAACACTTTGCTCTATCTCTATCCTTCTGAAATTCAGAGTTGTTATTAACATTTTAAGGTCAGAGTAACTCTACAAAAAGAAATCTGTTTTACTATTCGATACACTATGTGGCACATATAATGCTTGACCTATGAACACATTTTCTTTTTGAAACACAAATTATTGCCACACAGGAGATTATTATTTGAAACACAGCTTAAGAAATCTAGTTCCATGGACATTTGGAAATGTGTGGAAACATGTCATTTTTGTTTGTCACAATGATTGGATAGTTGCATGCATTTAGTGGGCTTGAGTCAGGGATCCTTAATACTGTGACAGGGACATTTACATACAAAAGACCAATGACCAATATTGTATCAGTTGAGAAAACTGATTTCTAATCCACTTTTTTTAGGGAATTTGTGGGCAGTCTAAATACATGTTATTGATGGAGGGCTTGTGCTGGACCTTGAGATTGCACCCAGATCAGACTCATTATCTGGTACTCTCTCTGGCATGAAATTTTTCAAATTAGATGTTGTGATGTTAAGTAACCATGAGAGAATTCAAAAATTCCTCATAATTTGTCTCACATTTTACAGTTATGATAACCTTTCTCATTAGTATCTTCTTAGTATTTATTTTGAGATATAATATTAAACATGAGATTTGATATTAAACAAAGGAAGAAATGAAATCAGAGGAAGCAGAAAATTTCAAATGTTCTATTGGTTGCTCACTAGTGGAGACATTTCAAGGCAAAATGATTCTGAATGTTCAGACACCTTTATATTTCCTTTTTTTTCTTAACTATAGCTAACTGATTTCAAATGCTTCCAGTTTATCTAAGTGTTAGTAGAATTTGAAAACTTATATTGCACTGTAAACATGAAAGAGTTCAGCATTCTTGAGTTTTAAGAATGCCTGCTGGAAAGTCTATGAGGCCCAAGTGTTCAGTATTTAGAAAGATGCTAGAGCTCATAGTATTGAGAAGCTAGCTATAAATTTATGATAAGATCCTGGAATCCTTCAGCACTGAAAAAAGGTAGCAACATTAAATTGTAATTTACTGTCCTTCTTGCCTGGAATGCTTTCCCTTAACATTTGCTGGGCTTATTCTATTCTCATCATTCATGTTTCAGCTAAATGTTATGTTGGAAACATCCTCCACAAACACAGTCCCATCATCCCACTTATTTTCTATGTCTTATTTTATTTCTTCCTCATAGCACTTAGCTCTATCTATAACACATATGATTAAAATATACCTAAATGTGTTTTTGTCATTACCTACTGTAATGTGGTAAGATAGCTCAAGTGAAAGCTGTATTGCTCATAGCCTTTCCACCAAAGTGAACAATCTCTTTTCAATATATCTTTATGAATGAATAAATATCTCACATGATAACTTTACTTACAATATTAAATACAATAAATTTTCTTATAATATTGGACCTTATAAAATCTTAATGAAATCATCTCTTGCTATTTCATGTTTCCTTAGGGACTTTGCTTCTGAAAGAATGCTATATAAATATTTTAATATCTATGATTCTACATCCAATAGTTTCTAAATTCTGGTACTTTGTTGTTGTTGTAATGCTCCTTAGTTTTCTAGAAGTTTTGTCTACTGCTGGGAGGGAGAGGATTCATGTAGGGGGAGAGAAGAATATACTCAGTGTAGCTGTGAGTTTTACCAACTAGCATTAATGTAAAGTAACTAAAAATTTGACCATAATATTCCTCAATTTACAAACAAAGTTAAAATTTATATATACATTTTATTTTAAAAAAGGGAACAAAATACTTTAAATATTTGCTTTAAATTTCTCTTGTATAATGTGATTATAGACATTGATATTAATTTTTAAATGTAAATAGTTTTATAAAACCCTATGATGGCAAATAATTACAATAATTCTTCAGAAAGCAATGACTTTGCTATGACTCAGTGACAAAAAGAAATGACTTGTCTAATGAAACATCATTGATTCTTCACTTTCCATAATGTCATATATGCCTACAAGCTTGGTTCACACCATCACCCTCTTCTTTATATCATAAAACCAAATGACAAGCTAAAGCAATGATGCTCCCATAAAATGTCCCGAAACCCTGCTTACCATTATTAATAGCAAATGGTTCCTTTTGAAATACAAGAGGATGTCAGACTATTACTAGTCTTTAAGTCTTTTTAGTATTCTTCTAAAAATATGGTTTTCTAGGGCAGGTTATTAATTGAAGGGCTTGAGTTTTCTCCTTTCATAAAACATAACACAGAAAATTTCGATGAGCTATATTCTCTAAAATTATGAATTAGTGACACTTTTGCACTGTTATCATTTATAAATCGCAATTTCAGGTAATAAGGCTATATCATAATTTTAAGCAAGGATTAAAGATTAGTAATGAAACCTATAAAGTAGCTAACATTAATGGAGACTGTTCTTTTGACCTAGGGCCTCAAGCCATTCCAGAGTCAAAGTGTTAATCAGTTTTCTCTTCAGTTGTATGAATGAAAATATTTTATTTCACAAAGTGAAAAGTTTGAGATGTCCCTCTTGCTTACTGCTTCTCTAATGAGGTCATATTTTGCCCTGAAATAACAGTCTTCAAAGGAACAACACAGTTGTGAATGGTGACAAATGCATTCGATTCAGTCTAGATGTATCATTTCTGCTTTTAGTGTCCTCACAGTGACCATTTTCCTATATCAATTGGGTTGATGAGGTTCAAGCTTGTGGTGCATTATATGCTAAACCACAATTCAATTACTTAAGTGAAAACACTCAGGGTCTCATCAAGTGTAATTGGAGAGGTGTGAGGAAAAATAAAAATACAACTAAGTCATTCATTTTCCCATTCTTAGAAGTCTGCTTTTTTTAAACCAAAACCACAACCTTGCTTTTTTAATCTCCTTAAATGACTGTCATTAAAGTGGAAATAAATACTTTGTTTATGATTCTTTCATTTGTAGAGCCTAATGAGAGATGGAAATAAAAATTTACAAAGAAAATGAAGCTTTAAGAAAATCAAGAAGGGAAATTTTCTACTCCTACCTACTCTTACGGTCATTTATTCTCATGTCCTGTTTCTTCAAAATCTGTCATTATGTTGAATGGATGCTTCTAAATGACACACAAGAACTATTATAAAACTGACAACATTGGAATAAATAAGTCCTCTTCCACAAAATGAAGCTATTAAAGGATACTGGAAAATAGCATCCCACTAAATATGAGTGCATAATATATTACAGGCAAGTTTATAAAACTGCACAGTGTATATTAGGCACTGTGTATACTAGACATAAGTGTCTATAAATTGCTTCAGTTTGGAAAACTGAAATATTAAAAATACTTTTCATTAAGCGATATAATCTTTGTCTTCATATATGTTATGGCATGTGTTTTGAGTTTCTGAGTTGGATATGTTAAACATTGGAATAAAATTGTAGGAAGAGCAGTTGAAATGGAAAGATTCAATTATTTAAATGGTTTATTAAATGGTTAATATTGGTTAAATATTTTATTTGAACCATTATGAGGTTTGAAGGTGTCTGTATAGACCCATAATAAAGAATTTAAATAGCATAAAAAGTCTCTCAAGTTTTATTAACACAAAAAAATTATGACAGAGGTCAGTATTGAAGGAATTGAGCTTTGGCTAAGAATCCTATGCTTTACAGCTTTACAAATAAGGGTGGTATGTATGGTAAAGTGTTCATAAGTAGAGAGACCATGTTTGTGTTAAATGTAGTGAAATTGTTACTGAAACCTTTTGACGAAAAACAGTTACTCATGCATAAAAAATAATATAAAGGAAAAATGCAATTTAAAAATCATTTCAAAAGACAACTACATTGTCCTAAAGTTATGATTCATAATTTATTAATTCCATTGAACAATTTTATTGAGAAATACACACACACACACACACACACACACATATGTAGTCTTTAAATCACAAAATAACCTGTGATTGACCTTGGCAGCATTTATTTCACACAAATATAGTTCCAAAAGTATCATTCATTCATAAATTTTTAATTTTTATAGAGTCTTTTGATCATGGAAGCATCATTTTATCTCCATGCATGGTTGAAGTCTATGGCTCTATCTGATTACTTCATAGTCAGTCTGGTCATTCTCCTCTAGTGCTCAATTTCTAACTCTCAAGGGTTATAGCTGCACTTTAGGCAGTCAGTCACTTACTGTTTCTCTATGATACGTTAAAGCATTTAGTTTTACAAGCAGAATATCTCAGACTTCTTACTTTTATGTAGATATACTTCAAAGATCAAATCACTCTATGAATCAATCAACAAAGATGCATCTAGTACTAACTAGTTATATGCTTGGCATTCTGCTAAGCTAAACAGAGTAAAAATAAGAATTGAAGAAAAAAAAGAAATTGACTGGTTTGCTTATATATTCTATATGCTATATGCCTTTGTTCTTACTACAAATACTGATACAACATATAATGTGTCACAGGTACTGTATTAGTTACAAGAGATAAAGTAAGGAGTACTTGAGTTTCCCTATATTTCAGAATGTATATTCAACAATTGAAAGTAGCAATAAATTAGTAGCAGTAATAGTTAAATATAATTATTACTGTATTTGGGCAACATTCGGGGTTCAAGTGAGAGGGATAAATGAGAGCTAATTAAGAAAAACAAAAGTGGTTGTAGTTCTTGGGAGTTGGTGAGAGAAGGGAGAAGGCAGAAGATAGTGCATTAAAAAAAACACAAATTTTTTACAAACAATTATTTTACAAGTATTTATTTACTTTCTACAATGTACTAGTCACTGTCCTAGGTACTTGGGGACACAACAGTGAAGAGGACAAAAATCCACATCTTCATTGGAATTTATAGTCCAGTAGGCAGAGATAAAAAAAAACAAAAAAACAAAAACAAAAACAAAAAATCCCTATGTACATATAGAATGAGAGACCATGATAAATGTTATAGAGAAAAAATAATCTGAAAAAGTATTTAAGAAGTGCTGGGAGAGGTTGTTATTTTAAATAACATGGTCAAGGAAGAACACACATTGATAAGCTGCCATGAGTGACCAGAAAGAAGTGAGAGTATAAGACATGTGTCTTCCTAGGGGAAGGGCATCTCAGAAAGAATGTACAGTAGAGCTCTCAGAACAAGCTAAAGTATCAAGAGAAGAAAAAATAAATAAAAGAGTCAGTTTATAGCCAAGTGAACTACTGGGAAAGTAGAACAAAATGAGAGCAGAGTTCAGGCTGTGCACAGCCTTCGAAGCCATTTTGAAGACTTTGCTTTTTACCAAAGTAAAACACTAAAGAGCACTGGGAGACTTTGTGAAGTTCTGAGCATTGTAGAATCTTTATCTGACTTCTGTTTTAACAGTTTTAGTTTAACTGCTCTGTCAGGCAAAGGCTATAATGGGAGGGAAAGGGGCAAGGGCAAGAAAGGGATCAGTGAGGAGGTTATTATAGTGATTCGGGAAGAAAATGACTGTGGCTTTTTAACAGAGTGGAAGTAGTGAGATGGTAGAGCTGACCAGATGAATGTAAAAACTTGAAAGTAGGATAGAGTCTGCTGCATGCGAATATTTGAAAGAGGCCTTAAATACCTGACTCCCATGCAGCAAGAGAGAAGTTAGTAAGGCTGGAAGGCTGGAGAGAAGGGCAAATACCACTTTACAAATAGTCTTATGAGCCATGCTAAATATTTTATTCTGAGAACCCTGGGAACCCATTGAAATGTCTAAAAAAAAAAAAAGAATTACATAACCTAGCCTTTTAAAACAACATACTTACATTACCTCACAGCTTCCAATAGTCAGTAGTCTAGGCACGACTTAACTGGGGCTTCTGATTAAGGTCTTAAGTAGCTGGATGTTGGCAGGCCATGACCCTCTCTGGAGCTAGAGATCTTCTAAGCTCATTCATGTTTTTGGCAGAATTGAGTTCCTTACAGTTGTAGGACTGAGTCAATCATCTCTTATAGGCTGCCCCTCTCCATTTGAGTTCACATCAGATCTATTTGCTTCTTCTCGGCCATCAAGAGACTGTCTCTATTTTATATGGCATCTGATTAGGGCATGCCTATTCAGGGTACTACCTCTTTTATTAACCTATAGTAAACAGATTAGAGACTTTAGTTATATCTGCAAAATTCCCTCAACTTTGCCATATAATATGTCGTGGAATGATGCCCTATTACTTCTATCATATTCTAAAGAAAGTTATAGATATCACTCATACTCAAGGGGAAGGGATTATACAAGGCATATACGCCAGGGTGTGGAAAACTTGGGGGCTATCTTGGAATTCTGCCTCCCAGGGCGATAGACAATAGATAGAAAGATAGATAGATAGATAGATAGATAGATAGATAGATAGATAGATAGATGTAGAGATAGAGAGATGATAGATCTACAGTTTGTATATTGAGAATATCACGGCCTTTTCAATCATTCTGGCTCTTACTATTTTACCCTGAGCATGTTAGAGGGAAGCAGAGGAAAAATAAGACAAGCTAAGCAGCAGTTTGCCAATTGAGACTAATCTGCACTAGAAATAAAAATTTATTTAGAAGACCACTGGCAAGACTTGGGGTGGGGAGGGGGAGGTGGTAAAGAAAGAGAACAGAATTTAAAAAAAAAAGATCCCTAGACTTCTAATAAGGCAACTGAGTGGATATATGGTGATTTTATACAACCTAGAAAACACATATGAAATGTAAATACAACTAAAGGAAGGAAAGGGAAGAAAATAATAACTTAATCTATGTACATGTTAAATTTAAGAATTCAGTGGGCTTTATAAATGAAAATGTCCTTTAGGCAGTTATGTATCTAGAGTAAAAATATAGATAATAAATGGATATAAGGGAATTAATAAAGTTGTCCAGAAATAGCATATGGCATGGAAAAATAGAGGCTAAGACTACAAATACTCAAGCGATAGGCAGAGAAAGGAAAACTTGCCAACTCGATGGCAGAAGAACAGGCAGAGAGTAGGAGGAAAACTAGGGGTTTGTTGCTGCTGGGGGTGGAAAAGGGCAGTAGTTGTCAAGAATGTGGAATTAATTTGTAGTGTTAAATCTTGCTGACAGTTAAGTGAGTTTAAAGTTTCTCATTTGATTTAGTAACATGTAGAATGAATGGCTTCTTCCAGAATAGTAAGAGTGAAGGACTTCTTACCTTGAAGTGTGAGGGGCAGTTGAGGATTTGAGATCCTGAATGTAGTTTCTTCATTCAAGATATTTGTCCATGAAGGATAACTAGAGGGGTAATGTAGTTAGAGCTACCCAAGAAGGATGTTTTTTTTGTCCCCAGAGATGTAAGTACTTGAACATTTTAGGATAGAGAAAAAAATAGAGAGTTGAATATACAAGGAAGAGAGAAAATAATCAAAATAGAATCCTGAGTAGGTGAAAGGTGGCTAGATCCACAGCATAAGTAGAAGATTTGGATTTAGATAAGATAGGGAATGCTTCTTCAAAGGAAAAGAACAGGAACTGACAAATTTCAATGCATATAGATTTGAAGATTTTCTGCTAAGTTGAGGTAGTTTCCCTCAAATGGCCAAAGAAGTAAAAAATTGCGTCAGATGCCAAGAATAGTTGTTCTTTGCATTAACTGTTTTCCTAGGTTTTATTATTCCATCCATTAATTAATTAATTAATTAATTCAATTATGCTTTTATTATTCCTATTTCACACCAGGTGTTGGGATAAGTTATGAAGATAATGCTAAAAAGAAGGCATTTCTTTCTTCGCAGGCTGCACAGTTTGATAGAGAAGGTTAAACTGTAGCAGATTGTAAAACAATATAGAATATTCTAAAAGTGATAAAAAGCTTGATTTTATGAGAGGGGTGTAACGTAGGTGAGATCAAGAAAGGAAAGCAAAGATTTGAGCAATGAAGTTATCAAAGATGAGTAAGTGACTATGAAGATATTATAAACTTAATTGCTTTCCCCAAAATTCATGTTGAAAATAAAATTTATCTTTTTTATTACCTTTCTTATGGATTTCAGTTCTTTAGACTTTGTAATGTGAGATGTATATAATGTTTATCTTGATCTGCTATGTGATATACACACACAATGGCATATTATCCAGCTGTAAAAAAGAAAATCTTACTATTTGCTACAACATAAATGAACCTGGAGGACATTGTACTAAGTGAAATAAGGCAGACACAGAAGGACAAATACTACATACCACTTTTATGAATAATCTAAAATAGTCAGACCCATAGAAGCAGAGAGTGGAATGGTGCTTGCCAAGGGCTGGGGAGGTATCGGTCAAAGGGTATAAAATTTCAGTTTTATAAGGTGAATAAGTCCTATGCTGTACAGTATAGTGGCAATAGTTAAAAATACTATATTGTTTACTTAAAAATTTGCTAAGTAAGTCGATCTTATGTTAAATATTCTTATCACAAAATAAGAATAATGCTAATGATAAAAATAATAAATAAAGCAGAAGGAAACTTTTGGAGGGAGTGAATGTTTAGCTTGAATGATGGTTTCACCAGACTATACATTATTTCCTAACTCATTATGTTGTATACATTAAATATATACAATGTTTTATATGATAATTATATGACAATTATATGCAAATAATTTGTTTCATGTTGGAAACAACATTTTATTTTTCTTTTCAGTCTCTTCAATTTATTCAATATGTGAGGCAGACTATATAATCTTCCCTGCTTTATGCATCTCTAGTTTGTGCAGACTTTTTACTGTATCAAAGAGATGCAACATATTAAAGCATGGGGTGTTTTAAATTCATCTTTTTTTCTCCACCTTCTGTGGTAATTTAAAGATTTTTTTTTATGCTATTACTTCCATTGAAGGATGAAGTCTCATTTCCTTTGCTTTAAATCATGTTGGTCTTAGTGACGTGCTTGATTAATGGAGTGTGGCAGAAGTCATTTTCCTGGATTTTCCAGGCTAGGTTCTAAGAGATCTTGCAGTTACCTCCTGACACTCTAGAAACACTTGATGCTAGACAGACCATATGGAGAGGCCCTGTGACTACACGAAGAGGAAAAGAATCCCAGCAAAGCCTAGCTGCTGAAGAATCACATATATGTAAGCAAAGACTTTCTGGACTCTTCACCAGCTGAATATCACTGAGTGACCTCCAGTCGACATAACAGGAACCCTTAGAATCACCCAGCCAAACTCTGCCTGAAATATCAGTCCAAACAATGTATAATTAAATAATTGTTATTTCAATCCACTAAATTTTGGAGAGATTTATTGCACAGTAATAGCAATAGGACATCATTTTTTAAGGAGGATATAATTTGTTCTGCTGAACTATCAAATTTTCATTTCACTGGGCAGCCTAATGGGTAGAGAAACAGAATTCAAGTGACTGTAAGAGATTGCTTTGTATGTGAGAAAAAAACAATAAGAGAAATAGAGGCAAAGGTATAGAAGAAGCAAGGAGATTTGAAATAAAGGACAAGTCAATTAAGTAAGGTTATATGAGTAGGGCAGACAGATATGAGAGATTGAAGAGGCTTCTACAATGAGTGGAACTTTATTGAGGAAAATAAATTTTAATGATATTTTTAAAGAAGTTATGCAGTGTGATGTGCTATGTCATCCCTTCCTTAATGTTCTGAAAACAGTAAAGATTTCCATAGCTTTTCAATGCTTTTGGTTGAGGGTCTTTTTTTTTTTTTTTTTTTTTTTTTAATGTGAAGATATGCTGAGACCATACCTAATACAAGAGGGAGGACACAGTTTTATTTGGGTTACACTTAAAATCATGAACCAAGCTCATAAACAATCAGAAACTTAATACCCTCATAGAGCATAAAATTGTACAGTGATGCTAGAACTTAGAGTCAGAGCCCCTTATAACGATTGTTACTTGATACATATTTATACATACACACATATATATGTAAAAATACATACTTATTATGTGCATATACATTTATATCTATTACACATATATACATTTTCAGCTGCATTTTGTTATTTTTTTCTTTAAAACTTTTTTTCTGTACTTATGTTTCTATTAAAATTTTAATTATAGCTTTAAACATAATAACAATTCCAAAATATTGCATGAAAAAAGACTTTATGTGTTTAGATCTGCCTTTAGCTTGATCATTTCTTTGTCCTCTAATTTTTAACATCACTTTTACTTTATTTTGCTTAACTTCATTTTCAACTGCGTTTTCCTTCTTATCATGAACATGTAATGTTAATCATGACATTTGAGAAAAGTGAAATAGATTCTTCCCAGTTTTCCATTGTTTAAAACCTTATTTCACTTGTTCACCTCTCCTGTTCAGCTGTCATGATCCATCCTTCTCCTTCTAACATACATTCATCTGCTGCTAGCTTATCTCCCAGGGCATCTTAACTCTCCTTATCTCAGCTACAAACTTGTCTTTGGGCTCTGTTTTCTGTCTTACCCCCATTTAGCTAGATGTCCAATCATTGGGAAGGACATAGATTTAAACTAATTTTAAAAGAGTAAACATATTATCTACACATGCTAACAAAAATGGTTCAAGCCATAAGAATCATGAACACATACACACATGTATGTGTAGTTTCTTTACATTGCTATTTTCACTTAACAGTTTTTATTTTCTGGATTTTTAAAACTTGGATGTCTGTTTATCTAGATGTTCATTATCTTATGCTTTTTCCCCACTGAACTAGGAAATAGTGTTTTCAACATAGTAGCTCCTCATTAGCTCACTTGGTGTTGGATAAATATTCATGCTTTGAGGAAAAGGGGATATGTTCAGAATTTCTAAAAAAAAAAAAAGAAGTCTGCACAAAGATATTTATGAGACATATTAGAAAATCATAATTTTGGAAGACAAAATGATACTGTACTGTCATGTATTATTAGTATTAAATATCTCCTGGCAAGTAGGTTATCCATGTATATTTCAAATATATGTAAATCTTTGTACCATCTGAACAGTCTATTTCTGAGGCTACTTCTGGTACCAACCACTTTGTCAGTCAAGATCCAGGCAGTTTCAATGATGGAGGAGACTACTTGGCAGAGATATAGGCAGAGTTAAGAGAACAACAAGCATTATCAGGCCTAGCGTTGAAGAAGGCAGAGAAAATTGTAGACAAAAGACAACTAGAGCTGTAGCAGTGAAAAGGGGGCCGCCTAGTGGAAGTTGTAGTTCTTACGGAATATAGTTATTGGTTTTAAAAAGGTACGGAAATTGGTATATTGAAATATTTTATTGTTTTCTCCTTTTACATTTCCCCCCAATTTTATTGAGTTTTTGGTATTTCTATGCTATAACTAGATTTACTTAAAATATTTCATTAGTTTTGGTATATGATATAACTTTATGAGATAGAGATTTAGATACAACTTAGATTTAGATATAACTGAAAGATATAGATTTTGATATAATTATTATTTCGTTTAATTTATAAAGAGATCAATAACAAAATAAGGGAGATTATTTTTCTTTCTCTGTAAAATATTGACAAAAATTTCAAAGACATGTATTTTCTGTGTGTAATAGGATTGTTATAATTTTATCAAAATATTAGAAGATAGTATACTATTTTAATTAGCATATCAAATGAAATGTAATTTTAAAGTTGGCCTTATATTGATTTCCCAAATCATTAACTGTTAGAAAGGAATGCACAATCCTTCTCAAGAACTCCTATTTTAATTCTTTTTACACAGAGGCCTTTAAAAATGAAAACCGAAATAACAGCTCCTATCACCTCTTTTCTCTTTTGGAACACAGTAGGTATGCTGAAAGATAAATAAGACATACTTAAAGGAGAAAAAGTACAGAATATAAATTGCCCTGACTCTCAAAATCCAGTCTCAATAATCTTACTTTTTTATATTAATTTACCTCACAATGTTATTTTAAACATGTGAGCGCCTATAAACATTTTTCCATTAAATAAATCAAAAAAGAAAAGCATTTCTTTTTAAGCTGTGAAATTAATATAGTACAATATGTTCTATAAAAATTGTATTGATCCTGAAAATGTCTTGAGTTTTAGTTCACCGAACTTAGTTAACTCACTTAAGTGTGAGAAGGAAAAACATAACTATTTTAGTCAATAGGCAGACTCGTTTTTATGAACAAAAAACAGCTAGCTGATAATTAGGAGAGAGAATTTTACCCAATCTTAAAAGTTAATTTCCTGATTCATTCTTTCCCTTCAGTCTTTTGATAACACATACACACACACAGACAAAATTTAATTCACACATCTTATTCAATAATTACTTGCTGATTTAACAAATATTCTACATGGATGACAAGAATTATATTGGTCTTAATTAACAAATATTTTAAAGCAGCACTGAGTAGGCCATAACAAAAGAAAAATCTATCTTGTAGAAGTTAATTTATCATAAGTGAAGTAGGTTTGTGTGTGTAGTGTCCCCTTATACATAAAAATCTGCAGACTAGTCATTTTCTAATATGTTTATATTCTCCTGGTAATCTATCCACATTTCCAGAAACTCATCTATACTGTACTTGACTTATATTCTAGCACCCTATGTTTATCAGAGTCTGTTAGATAAGCCACTTGACAAAAACAGAGCTTTCAGTTAAGTATACTTTTCTAAGAAACTTTCTTATACCAGCATCTTAACAGTCCTGAGAGCCATTGGAATACAATCATGTTTGATGTCTCATCCTGTCCTTTGAATTTGTCATTCAGTCTATCCCTATCTTGTTATTTTGCCCTTTGGGATATTCCTGAGACCCACTCATTATTCACACTGCCACAATCTTTATCTAGAAATTTATTTACCTTGTGCCAGGGCTACTAAGACAGCCTTCAAGGTAGAGACTTGTTTTCAACCTCTCTCCTATCCAATTTATTCAACCCTCAGCAACTGAAATTATTTCCCTCAAAGCAATATGACTTTCTTTCTCATTTATCCTAAAGTAGCTGTCAATCATGTTTCTCCTCAAGTCTAATCTTTTGATCCTAGACTTCAAGGTAGCAAATATCCATTTATTTTGATCAGGATAGCATCTGTTTTGCTCTTTAGTTTGGATATTAAGTTCCAGATATAAAGTTCATATTTTAGATCCTAGCACGTGAAATAGCTTTTTTCAATAATACTCAATTGTCCAAGTTAGCAGTTGATAGATAGTCACGGGGATGGGGAGCATGGTATGGGGAATGCAGTTAGCATTAATGTGATGGCTAGGTGGAGAGCCAGAGGAGAGAAAGAGCAATTAGGGGGATCGTTTTATAAAATATATAAGTGTCTAACCAATTACTGTATACTTAAAACTAATAAAATAATAAAGTAAAATAAAAAAAATAAAATAAAATAAAATAAAATAAAATAAAATAAAATAAAATAAAATAAAAATACTCATATGTCTAGTGTTTTTCAGGAATGGAACGTAAAAATTTGTGCAGTATCCCTGGCCTGCTTTTGCCGTCCTCTTCTATGTATTGAGTTGAACTCAAATCCTCTAAAACTGCCTTAACTCAGGTTAGATATTGAAAGTCTTTTACAAATTTGAGGGTCTTACTTGGCAACCAATCACTCCCTCACCTCAGCCTTTGATTTTAGGTTTCTAAAGCAGCCTAGAAATTAAATAAAAACCCTTTCATTTTCTCTGTAGTATAGGTGAGCACGTAGTCTCAAGCAAAACTTGAGAAATGTTCTTGAAGAACTGTATATTATGTCTGGCTGTGAGCTGCTGAGCACCAGCATTTTGAATAATAATCATGCTGATGATAAGAACAATAACTACCATTTATCACACACCCTGTACATGGTTGACCTCCCATTGAGAGCTTTACAGTGAAGGTTTCTCGTATTGTGCTATGTGTTTCGCACAGATTACAACATTTAATCCTTATAAAATTCCTAATGAGGGCATTGAACAGGCAAAGAAACTGGAGTGCTGAAAGGTTAAATAATTTAGAAAAGATCACAAAGTAAGTGTTTGAACCAGATTTAACTGTCTCCAAACCCTTAGGTTCCTAAATGGTATACAAGAAAGCCAATATATTGGACCTCTCTGAACAAGATGATATATAGGAAAAATTTAAAAAATATTGGCATTTATCTTTACTGGAAATTTTGAGCACTTGGTAAAATTATCTGAATAGCATAGCAATAAGTATTCAAATTAGGGAATAATCATGGGTTTGAAGGAGGAAATACAATTGAATGCAACAAAACTAAATTAATGGTTTAATTGATCATCTTTTTTAGGAATGAGACTGACCTTACACTGATACAGATAGACACATAACAGCCAACAAAATATATAGTCCAATCATACACTCAAAGAACATGTTTTCTTTCAGGAAAGTAGCCATGTGCACGATACTGCTTCTTTTAAACAACGGACTTTACCATATATTGAGTACTCAGCCGCACTCTGCAAAGATTTGAGTGATAATGACTGATGCCAGATATACAATTCAGAAGAAAGTAAATATTTTATATTGTATGAGTGTATTACTGAATATCTACTGTCAACAGTTATTGATGGAATAATCTATATCCTTAATTATCTGGAATCTGTATTTTGTCTTTTGTTAAAACAACCAGATTAAATTAGCATTCATAAGGATGACTGAGAATTAGAGGTGAAGGAAAAAAAAGTAAAAGTACTTACCCTGGTATTACTTTTCACATTCTGTTATGAGAAATGAACCTGACCCTTGAATTTAGTTAGTAATTACTTTCATTTACTCTACATGAGTCAAATATGATACACTTATGCACAAGTAGAGCATGACTTCTGTATTATGTTTTAGTCTCTTATGTCACACTTTTAAAGTTAAGAACCAAAATATATAAGTACATAATTAGTGATTCTGTATTCTTTGACTCTGAAGCTTACATGTGATGTAGGAAAAATTATTTGCAAGCTTGAAATAAGTACTCTTATCATTCCATCTCTATGAGTACTCAATCACACATGGACATAAAAAATATATTTATCCAAAAATTATCTCATGTATCATAATCATGGACCCTGAGTTGTTTTTCTTCAATTACTACTGACATTCAATATCATTTTATATTGGTTTCAGGTGCACAGCATAGTGATTAGACATTTATATAATTTATAAAGTGATCCTCCTGATAAGCCTAGTACCCACCTGGCACCATACATAGTTGTTACAATATTATTGACTATAATCCTTATATGGTACTTTACAGTCCCATGACTATTTTGTAACTACCGATCTATCTTCTTAATCCCTTACTTTTTCACCCAGCTGCCCCTAAAACTCTTCCTATCATCTGTTTGTTCTCTATATCTGAGTTTGTTTCTGTTTTTTGTTCATTTATTTTGTTCTTTAGATTCCACATATAAGTGACTTCAAGTGGCATCTGTTTTTCTCTGTCATGATTTATTTCACTTAGCATAATACCCTCCAGGTCCATTCATGTTGTTGCAAATGGTAAAATTTCATTCTTTTTTATGGCCGAGCAATATTCCATTGTATGTATATACCATAGCTTCTTTATTCAATAGTCTATTGATAAGCACTTTAGTTGCTTCCATATCTTAGCTATTGTAAATAGTGCTGCAATGAACATAGGGTCCATTTATCTTTTCAAATTAGTGTTTTGAATTTCTTTGGATAAATATCTAGAAATGGAATTGCTGAATCATAAGGTAGTTCAATTTTTAATTTTTTGAGGAACCTTTATACTGTTTTTGAACTTTAGTTGTTTTTACATCTGTTAGTTGGGCACTGTTTCTATTTCTTGCTAGCTGAACAAGAGTTATAAAGTTTAATGAAGAAAAAGGTCTATCTCATAACTGATAATCCTTTTTAATTCCTTAGTAAAATAAACCTATCAATTACAATAAAAATATCTCCTTGTATTTTGTCTCTTTGTGTGTTTATATGTGTCTGTGAGTATGTTTAAATAAGAACCAGATCCATATAGTGATAAAATCATTTTTGAAAGTAAAGATGCAATTTAAAAAAACCACCTTCATTGATGGGAGTATGTCAAAGAGACATAGGAACCAAGTGAAAGAGTTTCCAAATGGCAAAAACTGGAATAATTTGATCAAGAAAATAAATATGGTAGTATTGGTTTACAACCCATAGTACAAAATACCACAAGTCCAATCTGATATAAATCATTGACTAAATTAATAAATGAGAAGAAGAGATCAGTCTCTAGTGCCAAAAGAATTCCAAATAAGTTATGTATATACTCCAACCTAATTGAGAGGGAGTATGACTCCTTACTCAAGTGTGGGCCTCGCTTAGTGAATTTCTTCCAAAAAGAACAGGATGAAAAGGGGGGCGGGAAAGAGTATCTTTATAGTGGAGAAAAGAGATAATTACTACATTAGTCAGATATCAAAGTCAACATCAATAGTAATAAATTGTGTCTGGTACTATGTATCCTTGACATGATGTGATGAAAATGGCATTTTGCCCTGTCAATGTACGATATTATTAAGAGAAACTGTGTATAGAATGAGGGGATTATATGGAAACTCCTTGCACTATGCGCTTACTTTTTATGTAAAAATTAAACTGTTCTAAGTATACGGTCATGCTACCCTGAAAACGGGTGATCCCGTCTGATCTTAGAAGCTAAGCAGGGTCGGGCCTGTTTAGTACTTGGATGGGAGACCACCTAGAAAGACCAGGTGCTGTAGGTGTAAAAAAAAAAAAAAAAATTAAACTTCTAAAAATGGCTATTAATATAAAACATATTTTTCAGTGAATTAAGGCTACGTTAGAATTCAAATTTTGGATTTTCACTTGCATAATCTTATGGTTTTGCCATTAAATAAGAAAAATAGTTTTAACTCATGTGAAATTTATGTAATTCATAAATTCAGATCATCAGAGTTTGAGGAGACCTGCTGTTTCATTCATCTAGACCAACATTTCTTAATGTGGATTTCATATTGCATGTCCATAGATTTTATTTAATTAGATTCTTAAAAAGATTTTATTGACCTTTAAACTGTTAGGAACTATTAAATTAACCAGTATTCCTAAAATTTGTTTCCATATTTTCCTGATGAGTTATTAAGCAACCTAAATTTGAATAAAAGCACCAAATCTCCTAATGCAATTCATGTGATTTATGGGCCAATTTACTAACTGTAAAACAGTGAACAAATGATTTAACAAACAAACAAAAAACCAGAACTAGCTATGTTCTTACTGAGAAAACACAGAGGTAGGAAATGTCTTTATATGCCTCTTAGGAATGGATGTTGGTATGGAAAATTGATATTCTCACTCCTATCAAAGACCTGGATTCGAAGGAAGCAAAGAAACAGAAATCATATTCCTCTGAATAACCCATTAACTGAAAAACTGGTGTTGAGAGAATGAATAGCAATATGGGGAAAAAGGAGGAAATCAGAGAAGAGCAAGAGTGACAGCAAGAACATAACATCCTGGCCTACAGACTGAGAAATTTCTTGGTCTGGGTAGACAAAGATTGTTCAAGAAAGCAATACTATTTACACCACCATGGAAAACATCTTCTTTTTCATGAAATTTATTTCAGCACAAATCTTATATTATGATAAGTGTAGGAATTTGAATGCGATCTAGAAGTAGGCAGTCTGTGACTGCAAATGGTCAACATACTGAACTAATTGAGCAAAACCGATATTTGGAAAATTAAAAAATTCACCTTAAAAATCATTCGTTATAGAGACTGAGAGTGATGCTGATTCTCCCAAAGTTTGTGATAGGATTTTAACATATTTTCATTTGACTATCACAGGAGATATCAATCCCAGGTAACAAAACATTTATAAAAAATTTTTTATAAACCCAATATCTGCTTCCCTTTAACTTCTTCCCCATACCTAGTTAAAAAATGGACAAAGTCCTATTCCATAAGATTTTCTAAGTTAATTCTGTGACAGACATTGTTCTCAGTTTTGTGGTTACCAGCGAATAAAATTTCTATCTTCTTAGAATGTAAAAAATAAAGTCATGAAATCATTTTAAAACTTGATGTAGCTTTTTGCCATGTTTTGACCCGTAAGAGCAAAATGGGTCACCAGCATGTGCACTGCAGCCACATGCTAAAATTCAACTGCAGATTCTGTTAAACTGCTGAAACTTTAGGGTCTGATCCAGCCTCAAAATTGTGCTGCTAGTGTAAGCATGTGAAGGATATAGACTTCACCAAGTTGGACTAAGTGACCTTTCCTGAATGAATTATCCAAGACATCTACCTGACTAAAAATATGATGCTAGGTAGCTTTTTGTATGTAAAATTTAAAATCTTCATTTAAAAAAAAATTAAGTAATATATACAGTTTTTAAAGAAAAAGTAAAATAAAATCATTATGAACCCTCAGTGTTGACATAATAATATTTATTCTAATGTCACTTTAATACATAAAAATATAAATCAAAGTATATACTTTCTGTATTTAGAACTCTTGTATGCAGCTATAATATTAAAACAAATTTGTAAATAAAAAAACAAAGCACTAAAATCAATATATTAAATTTACCATATTTATTGTGTCATTGATGTTTTGCTGAAATTTAGTCACTACTTGCCGCAGAGATACGGTGTAGATACAAAGGTATAAATGTTTTTGGAACATACATATATGTCTAAATTTGTGTAACTTAAATTAGTTATATGATTGCTTCTCTGCATTCAAATTGCTACAAATCTTTTATTCATCTGACACCTTATGCTATCATTTAGCCTCCCCTTGACTTAACTGAATTATTTGTAGATTTACTTTTGTTCTTTGTTCATTTTCCTACAACAACTAAAGTAGCACAGTTGGTGCCAGGATAAAGTTGGGAGAAGAACTTGTAGGGAAGCAATTACATGGTGGTCATATAAATTTATTTTAAGATCATTACCAAAATGAAGAGGAAAGGTAAAGTTCTAATGGGAATTACCAAACACACGATAATCGCCTTTAGGAACTTTGTCTCTTTTTAGATTTGAAGGTTATCACACTCCTCATATAATTAGATTTTTTTTAAGCTCTTTTTGTTTACATTTAATCAATGAAAGACCAATGTTATATATTTTTTTCTACAGTACATATTTTGTTCAATGACAATTTAGTCTGAAACACCTTTAGTCTTCATTTTAAAAGATCTAACCCAAAAAGAAATATTTCTTTAATGATGACTGTTTTGTTTAAATTTGTCTATTTGCAATTCAGTATGCCAGTCTTGCTTTGCCCACAGAGGTTCTATTTTGTAGAATGTGATTGAAAATACTTCTTTGTAATCTCAGAATTAAGCACACATATAATTTTCTTAAAATCTTAATTGGAATGTCATGAAAATTTATAAGATGAAAGGACTGAATGTTCTATTTTAGAAGAAACAAATCATATCCTACAAACATAACTACCCAATGGAATGTAACATATTTGCATGTTAGACATTCTTTTAAAATTCAACTCATTTTCAGATTATTTATATGTTCTTTAATTGTTCTTACTAATGGAGTAGATTAACATGTTTTTCTGCATATTATCACATTATGTAACATTTATTCTTTCATTACCATTACTTTAAACATTTTAAGACTTATTATTTTAATAAATTTGAGGTTAATTAAAATTGAAAATACGGTTTATAAAAACAAATATTTATACATTTTTCTGATTACATTTTTCCAGTTTTTAGAACTGTGCATGACATTCAAAAACTTGGATAGTTGAAAAACATAAAAGGGCAAGGGGACACCTTAACTCCTCTTTCTCAGATTTTCCTCTCACTGCTGACCTTTTCATGAAAGAAAAACATGTAAGACTTTCTAATGATGTATCCATTTCAAATACTCTAACTCTGCAATCAGTAACTGTTGTAAAAATATAGAAAATTCAGCACGCTTTTTAGGGGAGGAAAAAACACATGCTAACATTGTATATTCCTGTCCTAGTTTCGTATACATTTTTATCTACTGAAATCTCAACTGTTGTTGCAAAGATGTGCAATCACATACATCTTTATGTTTAATGATGAAAATAATTTGACTTTCCTGTTAATGAGAAAATAGAGATGGAAAGAATTTATTTAGTTAAATAACCTCTTTATTTTTGAAAATTTTCAGTATAAAATTTGATACTTTATTATCTAAATTCCAGTAAGTGTCTTTGAATCATGATATAGCACTAAGAATGTTTCTAGAAAGCTTTTTTTTTCTGTAGTCATATTAAAATTATACATAGTTAGGCATACATGAAATCTCATAAACAAAGTATCAGAATGGCACAAATGCATAAGCCCTCTGTCATTCCTATCATTATAAGCCAAGTCTTGTTTTATGTCTTTAACATAATTTTTCACAACTCAGAATCTAAAGTTTTGCAAAATGCTGATGAAACGTTTTTAACTTCACCATGAGTCATGGATTTTTTTCTTTTTACTCATTTTAATATACTTGTAACTTCTGTGCACGCAATTAATTTTTAAAGTCCCCTCAAAATAATAACATATGTAGAGAAAAGCACATAATTTAAAGTGTGGAGCTTAATAATTTTTTTTCAACTTGAAAATATCACCATATCCAGCACTCAAATCAAGATATCAAATCTTATCAGTACCAAGAAGCTCTCTCACATCCTTTCCCAGCTGAGAACAACCACTATTCCAACTTATCTCACAAATTTGTTTTCTAACTTTATAAAAAATGTATTCATACAGGTGGCACACATTTGAATATAAATCTTTTCTTTTAGATTATATGTGTGGATTTCATTCATGTTGTTGTCTGTAGCAATAATTTGCTTTTTCTTATTGTTATATGAGATTTCATTTATGAATAAATTATAATTTACATACCCATTTTACTATCAATGAATGTTAGTGTGCACTATTAAAGAGTTGTTATGAAAATTCTTGTATATATCTTTTGTCTTTTAGTTCCCACACGTATACATTTTTCTGGGATATATACATAGGAATGGGAATCTTGTTTCATAAAGAATGTAGATTCTGCTTTAGTAGATGTTATCAAAAACTTTTCCAAAGTAATTACATCAATTTGCAGTTTTACAAATAGCTTTAAACATGAGGCTTTAAATTGTTCCACAATCTCATGAACACTTGAAATAAACTTTAATTTTTCCTAATTGGGTAGATATTTTGAATATCTCATTGTTTTGTTTGATATTTTCTCTTATGACTCAATAGATTCAGAACATTTCACAAACTTATTGTATATTAGAATATTGTCTTTAAAAAGTACCTATTGTCTTTAAAAAGTACCTATTTTGCTAATTTTTATAGAGTTCTATAGAGTTGCCTGATGTAGTTTTATTGATATGTAGGAGTTATATATTTTTGACATTGTCCTTTGTCATACACACATATTGAAAATATCTCCTACTGTGAAAGCATCATCTCTTAATGGGTCTTTTGATGAACAGAGTTTTTAATTTCCATAGAGCTAAATAGTAGATTCTATTATGGTGAGTACATTTTGTGTCATTTTTAAGAAACACTATCTTACCATAAGAACATAAAAATATTCTATTTCTTTCTAAAAGATCTTTTTAATCTTTTATATTTATATTTATGATTAATATATATATATGTTAGGACAAAGATTCTTCTCCCCTCCTTTGGATGTCCAATTGATTCAGTAACATGTACTCAAAAATCATACTTTTCTCACTGCACTGCTATGTCCTACAGTCATAAATCAAATGACTATATATATGTGAACTGGTTTCAGTATTTTCTATTTGTTCCTATGCCCATTTGTTTATTCTTGACCAATACTACATTGCCTTTATGACTATAGCTTTACAGTAGAAGTCTTCTGAGTTTGTTATACTTCTTTAAAACTAACTTGTCTGTATTTTGTTCTACTATGTTATATACATATTCAAATTAGTTTGTCAACTTCTATACATCACAAAATTTTAAGACTGACAGGCAGTGTTATATACTTTAATTTGAAATAAACAGACATTTTTGCAATGTATTCCAATGAAGAGACACGGAGCATACCACTACTTATTTGGATCTATTTTAGTATTAATACTGGATGTAGTTTACTATTTATAAGTCTTGCTTATCTTTGTTGAGTGTATTCCTAAATATTTGATGTTCTAGTATAGTACTTTAAATATTTGATGTTTTATGATGATACATTTTTTGATACATTTTATTTTCTTATATTTGTATTTGGTACTGGTGTGTAGAGTATAATTATTCTACTAATTTATTAGGAAAACATAAAATAAATGGTAAAGTTAAAAGAATTTGCAGATACACATAAACCCTACCTTTAACATTTTACCATACTTGCTATCACCCATCACTTAGACTATGCCTTACCTAGATTCTTAAGATTGAAAAAAAATACTGAAAAATGTAAACAGAATAAATAAAAGGGAAAACTATATACACATATACATAATAGTGAAAATATTGAAAAATTAAGCAAAACAATGGTTTAAAAAAATCAGAAACAAAATAGTACTCTCAATCAGTGTTAAAATAAAAACTCTTCATCAGAAACAATGGAAGATAAAATATGAATATATGTGACATGACATTTCAACATGCTTAAAAAATATGCCCATTTTCATACCAATCAAAGAGACATTGCCATAGGTAGATTCTTACATCAAAGGCAATTACAAATATATAATTCAAGAAAAAAATTAAACAACTCTGTAATAGAAGGTTAAAATGCAAAAAAAAACAAGAAAATGATAAGAAAGAAATAAAAGACATCTGAATTGGAAATAAAGAAGTAAAATTGTCAGTTTTTGCAGATGACATGATTCTTTAGGTAGAAAACCTTAAAGACTCCACAAAAAAAAAAAAACATTATAAACAATAAACAAATATAGTCAGTGGTAGGATGCAAAATTAATGTACAAAAATCTGTTGCATTCCTATATACAAAATAAAATTTTGGAAAATAAATGAAAAAAAAATTCCATTTTCAACTGCAACAAAAAAAATAAAATACCTAAGAATATAGTAAACAAACATGGTGAAGAACCTGTACACTGTAAACTACAAGACATTGTTGAAAGAAATTGAAGAAGACATAAATAAAAAGATAGTCCATATTCACGGATTGGAAAAGTCAGTTAAAAGAATAGTTAAAATGGCCATATTACCTAATGCAATACACAGATTTAATGCAATCTCCATCAAATTCCCAATGCATATTTCAAGAATATAGAATCAAAAAAATCATTGAATTTGTATGGAACAACAAAAGACCCCAAATACCCGAAACAATCTTGAGAAAAATGAATGAAACTGGAAGTATCACACTCCTTGACTTCATGTTATACTACAAAGCTACAAAAATCAAAACAGTATGGCATTGGCAGTAAAAAAGACAAACAGACCAATGAAACAGAATTGAGAGCCCAGAAATAAATCCACATGTATATGGACAACTAATTTTCAACAAAGTAACCAAAAACATACAATGGAGAAAAGAAAGCCCCTTCAATATATAGTGTTCGGAAAACTAGAAAGCCACATGGAGAAGAATGAAACTAGACTGCTATTTGACACCATACACAAAATTCCTTAAAAATGGGTCGAAGACCTAAATATAAGACCTAAAACAATAAAATACATAGAAGAAAACATAGATACTAAAGTTATGGACCTTGATCTCAGAAAAGGTTTTATAAATTTGACATCAAAGATAAGGTTAATAAAAACAAAAATAAATGAATGGGACTACATTGATTGAAAGCTTCTGCACAGCAATGAAACCATCAACAAAAGAAAAAGACCAACTGAATCAGAGAAGTTACTTGCAAACAATATCTCTGATTAAGAGCTAATATTAAAAAAATAATAATAAAGAACTCATACAATTTAACAACAAAAACAAATAATCCAATCAAAAAATGGGCAGAGAATCAAAACAGACACTTTTCCCAAGAAGACATACAAATGGTCAACAAAGAGATGAAAAGACACTCAACTTCACTAGTTATAAGGAAAATGGAAATCAAAACCACAATTAGATGCTACCTCGCACCTTTAGGAATAGTTATTAACAATAAGACAAGAAATAATAAGTGTTGGAGAAGATATGGAGAAAAAGGAATGCTTATACACTGCTGTTGGGAATATAAATTGGTGCAGCCTCTATGAAAAACAGTGTGGAGTTTTCTCAAAAAATTAAGAATAGAGCTACCATATGACCCAGCAATCCCTCTTCTGGGTATCTACCTGAAAATTTTGAAAACATTTATGCATAAAGATATATATATCCCTATGTTCCTTGCAGCCTCATTCATAGTAGCTAAGACATGGAAACAACCTAAGTACCCTTCAATGGGATGATTGGATAAAGAAAATGTGGGCATACATACAAAGGAAAACTACTTAGACATAAGAAAAGATAAAATACTGCTATTTGTGACAACATGGATAAATCTTGAGAGTGTCATGCTAAGTGAAATAGATAGAAAAAGACAAGGATCCTATTATTTCACTCAGACGTGGAATATAAAAAGAAAGCAACAAACAAATAAACAAACTCATAGACAAAGACAACAGTATAGTGGAGGAGGTTGAAGAGGATAAAGGGAGTCAAATTTATGGTGATAGAAGGACACTAGATTCTGGGTGGTGAGAATACAGTGCAATATACAGATAATGTATTATAGAATTGTATCCTTGAAATTCACGTTATTAACCAATGTCACCACAATAAATTTAATAATTAAAAAAGTGATAAATGGGTATATCTGTATAAAATTAACCAATTTGGCTGAATAAAATAATAATAAGTTTAGTGGTTATGACATGCTTAATTGTGCTCCATTCAAATTTATATACTGAAGTTCTAACATGTATAATGTCAAAATGTGATTCAGTTTAGCACTATAGCCTTCAAGAGGTAATTACATTAAAATGGGATTATTAAGATGGATCCTAATCAGATATGACTGGGGTTCTTATAAAAAGAGGAGATTAGGATTCAGACAATACAGTCAGTTGGATGACCTTGTAAGGACACAGCAAGAAGTGGTCTTTGGCAAGCCAAGGAAAGAAGCCTCATAAGAAATCTAACCTGCCAACACCTTGATCTTGGACTTCTAGTTTCTAGAGTTGTGAGAAAATAAATTTCTGTTATTTAAACAACCCCATCTTTGGTAATTTGTTATGGCAGCCCTAGCAAACTAATATAGTGACATTTAAAAAGTGAGAATTTAAAAATACAACAATAGCACATAAGTGACAAAAACACGTGGAATGTTCTAAGATCTTTTTATTATTCAAAAAGGGTGAAGATACTAATTATCTCAAATTTTGATATGTTAGCTATTGATATTTTAAAATAAAGGACAACTTCTAGAGGAAATAAAATGTTTATCTCCCAAATGAATAGAAGAAAAGTTATGAAGTGATTAAAAAATATAAAATAAAGCAAAAAAAAAAGGAGTGAAAAAAGAGAAAGAACAATGGCAGGCACCAAATAATATACTAGTGTTATATCTAATTATTTCAATGAATAAATACATATTAAATGGTATAACATTACACTTAAAAGACAAAGATTGTCAACCTAGTGAAAATAATCTGGCAATATAATGGAAATATCTGAAATATTAGGAAAAATAAGGTTCAAATAAAAATATGTTTGTGTTTTTTACTAAACAAGTAGAAAAAAATTAGTATTAATAAAGAATATTTGAACCAGATAATTAACATATTTGACTGAATTGACACATAAAATACTTCACAAACTATATGCATTTTAAGAATATAGAATATTTACTAACTGAATAAGATATCGACTCATAAAGAAAATCTCAAAAAATTTCAAACATTTGAATCATATGGAGCACATCCTCTAAAATATAATTGTCATAATCCAATGACATAAAAAGAATTTTTAAAAAGCTGCATTTCAAAAATTTTAAAATATACTTTAAAGTGACTTTAGGTCAAAGAAAAAATTACAAATTTAAGAAAATATTTTAACCTAAAATATAATAAAATATAGCTCATATAAAACCATTTTGGATGCTAAGCAGTATGAAGCAGATTGTAGTTCTACTGAGTGCAATTTAACAATTTCACTGAAAAAAAAAATAGGAAAATCTGGAATGATTATAAAATTCATATGTTTAAAGGCAACATATTGCCAAAGATGTAAGGAGGACTAAAGGAAGTTAAAACTCTATAGAGGTGAAAAACTTTTAGATATAAGCTGATGTTCTACAACTATCTTTGGAAGCATTCTGCCTATTCTGGTTACCTATTTCTGGTTGTGGGTTAGAAGCTCTGATCTAAGACTGACCTGGGCACAGGGCTATTTATAGGCACAGGGAAACCAGTCAAGTTTTTGGTGGTCACATAAAGCTGGAGAGATATATTGAAAACTCAACGGGCCTAAACCACTTGACTGATTTCTATCTCATGGTTGCCAGGAAAAATATAGAACACCCAGTTAAATTTGAAGTTTAGATAAATAGTTAATACTTTTTAAATATAAATATGTCAAATATTGACTGGGACATATTATATTAAAATTGTTATTTATCTGAAATTCAGATATAACCAGGTATCTGGCCTTAAAAAAATCCTTTGCTTATTCTGGGAACCTGAATCTTAAAACATTTGCTGAATCCCCAAGAACTTGGGAGACAGAGAAACATATAAACAAAGAGAAATCACCAAATAATACACTAGGTGTAAGATAATTATTGTACTATTTTTATAATATCTGAAAATCTGAAATTACTTCAAATAAATTTAAAAATAGTGCATAAATGAATGACTATTAATTATTGAACAAGTCAAAAATTTATGACAACATATCCATTTTAATAAACAAACCCCAGGTGATGTCAAAATTCAGCACAACAAAAAAAGAAAATAGAGTGAATAAAACTGCATTCTACTGATAAAAAGGCTGTTAAACTACAACAAATCTCGAATTTTTATAGAGTATAATTTCACTCACATTTTTATAGACTATAATTCAGATAGAAATAAAATGAGAAATATTTGCTATTTACATAATCCTACTAATTATCCAAGTCTTTACAGCAACTTGCATATAAATAAAAAAATTAAGTATTGAGATATTTTTATTTGAATATAATTTTTACACAGGGAACAACCAAAGAGATATTAAAGCATTAATATATATTTGGAATCACAAAACATATGACTCATTATCAGAAAAAATAAGTTATCTTCACAATACTTGATTTTCCTTACTCTCTAAACATCTTAAATGTAGGAATACCTTTCTTTTTGTAAGAGTAGCAAGAGTATCATATTCAGGTACTTATAAAAATTCTTGTGTGCTAGCTGGCATCTCTTTGTACACACATACACATACATACACATACACAAACAAGGCAAAAAATTATAATGGCACAGAAATTGCTAAATAGTTATAGACCAAACCAAATGCCCTTTGTACTACTCCTGAACTGTAGTTTTAGTCAGAGATTTACACAGATAAACTACTAAAATCCTCAGTGACACTTCTAGAAAAGAACGTAGTTCATATATGTAAGCTAAATTTGAAGAAGAGAGGTCATGCTTTACTAAGTTCTTGGCATTTTAAGGGTTTTTATAGTTTGTATTAAAAATAGGTTATGTAACAAACATCATGTACTAATTGGTTTTTCAAGAACAATTTTATAATATTTGGCACCATAAGCTGGTGAATAATATGTAAAATGAAGAAGTAAGAATAAATAACAGGTTAGATTGAAAGTTGGTGGAGAGCCAAAGATTAAGAAGTAAAGAAAATATCAAATTTCTTAAAAATTATCCTTAAATATAGTTTGGCTAAAGAGCTGACATTTGTAATATACAGGATATAACTATAAGACCAAAAATGGCATTGATAGCAATTAGCCCTGATTTATGCACTCTAAGAAAAATTATCATTAAATTTTTTAAGACTACTCTATAATAACAAATTTCATTTATTAATTTCTGTTAATTATTTTTGAGTTCCTCTCCTAAGCCAGGCCCTATTGTGACTTTGAGGCCCAACAATGAAAAGGTTAGAGAGTATTCCTTCTCAGTGGAGAGAACATATATAAAACTTTTATAAATGAATATAATTGATAATTTCTAAAATAAATGACAAAAACCAAGAAGAAAATAAAGAGCTTAATGAGAAAGATGTGAAGACAGGGTAGGTGTGAGACATTACTTAAGATAGTGTATTCAGGAAAACTCTCTCTGAACAAGTAACTTTGGATAAGTCCTGAATGACAACAGGTGTTTAACCATGAAAAAAAAAAGATTGTATGTAGAATTTGGGGGGCAGAGAAAACAACTGGTTCTTAGGCACTGAAGTAGGAATTATCTTGATATTGAACCACAACTGTTCTACATTTTCACTAGAATTTTCAGTTAAGAATATTCACTCATTATAGCTACTACTACTTGATTTTGTATAAATTTTGTGGACTTGTGATTCTAGAAATGCAATTGTAACTCTTATAGAGGCAGCTACCTTGTCTGTCCTGCTAGTCATCAGCCAGCAAGTCTGGATTCGGTGACTGGTTCCATTAAACCATCTTAGGGGAGATTTTCTACTAAAAAAATCATTGAATATCAAATTTCATTTTTATGCTCCTTATAAACACATTTGAAATTTGTGACTTAAGAGAAAATATTTTTATTTACAAAAATGAGATGGCAAATTATACTGATATAATATTTATTTTGTCATTTACTTTATGTTTTTATTTCTCCAGTTCTGACACTTTTCAAAGTATTTCCTATTTGAAGTAAATATAACATCCATTTCTTATGGAAATAAATATTCAATACTTAGATATCATTCTATTTCCTCTAATATACATGTGTATGTATATATATATATATATATATATATATATATTATGAATAATTCATTTATGGAGGTAATGGACAAGTTTAGGTAGCAGCCACTGTATTTTTTAATAAAAGTAAGTATAAGGCTTCAATATGATGACAACAAATTTCTTAAAATCTCAAAAACCTCACATTCTATGTATTCTCTAACTTTCTCTTTAGTCAACAAATTTATTTATAGGTCTCTAACTTCAACATTTCTAAGACAAATGTCAGCTAAAATAAAAAAATAATTTAAAGAATACTTAGAAGTTTAAAGAAATAGAAAAAATCAGATTTCATTCCACAATATAAAAAAGTAGAAAAATCTCTAAATATCACTCACTACCACACAGTCACACACACAGTCACACACACACACACACACACACACACACAAAACAATCAACAATGTGTGATGATTCTTCATTTTGTCAGTATAATTAAGAAAGTTGTCAATCTTGACTCTTTTTTATCTCTTGCTTTTTACATATGGTTAATTATCAATTATCTAACATTTTTGACTCCTCTATATTTTTCTCTCACTTTTCTTCAACATTTATTTCAATCATGGTTTTTAGGAACTTAGCATCTCTTACCTGTTAGTCACCATGCTTCTGGTGTTGTCATCTTACCCGCTACCCCAAATTTATTCTCCATAGCAGTATCTGAGGAGTCCCTCCATATGAAAACCGATTGTCTACCATTCTTGTTTAAATTTCTTCAGTGTTTCACAAGCTCTACAAATTAAAATCCAGGCCCTTTAAAGTGGTATACAAGGCTATCCAGCATCTCTACGAAAGCATTGTTTAGGTGAGTTATTTTCCCCATCAGATTAAGGCCTATGATCCCCTAAACATTCACAGGCGAATACTCAGAAGTCTCCAAGTTGTAGGTAAATTATACATTTTCTAGATGACCACCTAAAGCCAAATACTAACTAGAGAATTCACTATCTGTGTGCTAAAGGATATAACTAATATGTTAATGATGGGGTTGGTAAAAGTATTAAGAAAACACAATTCTTGAATTGATATTTCTGATTTAAGAGCTCATAGAAGGCTTTTCGAGAAGTCATATTTAGGCTATGACCAAAAAGATACAGGAACTAGCTGGGAAGAGTTGAGAAATAGTGGTATGATAGAGCAAGTTCTAGGAAAAGGAAGCACATTTTCTAATAAATAATTTAATATTGTGCATGCACATAGGCTGTTTCTATACTTGTTTCCATAAACTTCTTAACTTACAATAATTCACATTACTGTTTGCATAATTATAGATTAAATATTCAAAATTTCTTGCATTGTTTAGAAAAAATTATATAGATTCTAGCTCAATTCCAATAGTCTTTTTTGTAAATTAAAATAACAATATTGAGTTTTTCTATAGTTTATGTTAAGAAATATGTTTCTAAATAAAATTCTATGATAAGAATATATTTGAAAATATTTTAATATTAAAACAATTTTAGGGACATTATATTAATAAGTATGGTAATAACATTTAAGAATATAGCCAACAATAGTTTCTAGTAGGTTCTTAAATACTCCTTTCTCTTTGATTTCAGTCTATTTTTATATTTATGGATTTTCAAAACTTAATTGTAGTCATTCAGTAGCAAAACCATCAGTAAATATTTAGAAAGAAAGGCAACTTAGGGGAAAGAAATGTAAAATATAAAAATATTTGGTGGGGGAAGATATGTTCTAAAATAAAAAATAAAGAAAAGTCAAAAAATGTTCTCATAAGTAGATTTTTTCTTTGAAGAAACAGGTTTTGATAAAGATGGTAAAGACATGGAGAAGAAAAAAGAAATTTGTAAATCAACTAATTCGTTTTTCAAATGAAAACTATTTTATTTAAAGTTCTCAGTCACTTTTCTTCTACTGGTATTTGTTTTTCTATCTCATTAAGTTTTTGAATGATTAATGTTTGCTCTTTAAGGAAAGAGAATAAGATTATTTGGTGAATTGTGGGGAGCTGAACACTTCGGGTTATCTTGCTGGTATATCTTATACCAACAAGAGGGAATTCAGTGCTAAAGTTGTCATGACATTCTTAATAACAAAAACAATAACATTTTTCACTTATTTTTAATAAACTAGTGATCTGAATGTACATATATTTTTTCAATATAATTTGCTCTATTGGTTCATTTTGAAATTTGAAGACCAATGCAAACTTCACAAAGAAAATACACCAGAATTAAGATAACTTATTACAGTTATGCCTCATTTGTAGAGAAAAGTCAGAAAGTTAGGTTTTCCCTGTAAGGGATATGTTTAATATCTTAATTTGTACAAAAGTCATGTGTATATTAGTTTTGCTGCCTGATGACACCTTTTCTTACTGAAGAAATTGATTTAAAGAGCATAGAAAATAAATCAGGGACATGAGATTACACAATTTATTGTTTGTACAGTATAAATTGATGTTTTCTTGAATTATTAAAATAAGTGATTTTGAAATGTTGAAATAATTAAAATATATAAGAATACAAGTACACAAAATCTATTACTACTATATTTTTTAAATCTTTTCTGATTTTTTCTCCATAAAAATTATTTATAGATAGTCAACAATAAAAAAAATGTGGTGTTTTTGATTTGCATGTCCCTAATAGCTAGTGAAGTTGAGCATCTTTTCATATGTCTCCTGGCCATTTGTATGTCTACTTGGTAGAAGTGTCTGTTTAGGTCCTGTGTCCTTTTTTAAATTGGATTGTTTGTTTTTATTGGTTGTTGAGTTGTATGAGTTGTTTATATATTTTAGATATTAGCTCCTATGAGATACTACCTCACATCTGTTAGAATGGCTATTATCAACAAGACAAGTAATAACAAATGTTGGAGAGATTGTGGAGAAAAAGGAAGCCTCATATATTGCTGGTGGGAATAAGTTGGTATAGCCACTATGGAAAATAGTATGGAGGTTCCTCAAAAAATTCAGAATAGTATTACTGTATGACCCAGCAATCTCTCTTTTCCTGATGTCTACCCCAAAAGTTCAAAACCACTAATCTATAAAGAGATATGAACCCTGATGTTCATTGCAGCATTATTCATGGTGACCAAGACATGGAAACAAGAGAAATGCCCTTCAATAGATAATTGGATAAAGAAGTTGTGGTACATATATACAATGGAATATTGCTAAGCCATAAGAAAAGACGAAATACTGCTATTTGCGACATTATGGATGGATCTTGACATTATCATGCTAAGTGAAGTAAGTCAGAAAAAATTGAGAACCATATGATTTCACTCATATGTGAGATGTAAAACTGAAAGCAACAAATGAACAAGAGAAACAAACAGGGACTCATGGACACAGACAACAGTTTAGTGGCTATGGGAGGGAAAGTGGTGGGGAAGGTAGGTAAGGGTAAAGGTGGTCAAATATATAGCGATGGAAGGAGATTTGATTTTGTATGCAATATACATATGATATATTATTGAATTGTACACCTGAAACTCATGTGATTTTATTAACCCAATGTCTCCACAATAAATTTAATTTTTTTAAAAAAGAAGGAAAAAAATTGGTGTATTGCAGTTATCTCTTTCCCCATCTTTCAGGCCAATACTAGGAAGTTGCTCACAGATGGAATTTCATAGACTAGTAAGTCTATTTCATTCAAAATAGAGTGGATATGTTGGGATAAGATTTAGTCAGTTCAATTTCATCCATCAGATCATCACTGTGTCACCACAGTATAATTTTATATGTTCAAAGAAGGAATTTATAGGTATGCCGAGACCCACTAGGTGACTCTGGGATATTAAAAAAATACCCTCCATAATGAAGACTGTTTCCTGACTTGTCTATGGATGATTTATGATTTTGTTCTGCTCCAATTTTTTGATACTTGACACAGGGCATTGTTGTCATTGTCAATAATGTTTAGATCAGTAAAAGTCTAGGGTATCTAATAATCTGAGAAATAAAATAGCAGTGACTATAAACTTTGCCTGTAGAGGAAAGTACCAAATAAACTGTTCAGAGAACTCCAGAAATATTTTTAAGTTTCTAACAATGTTTTGAATGCTTTAAAACATACAAATGTCAGTTGAGTTTCCATTTGCGACTATATTTATAAACTCTAGACTTTTCTATTTTACCTTGGGGAACAAAGTTCCTTTAATTTTTAAATAAGTAAAAAAACTGGAGTCAAGATTCACTGGAAAACTTCACAAGAATCACTGGAATTCAGCATTGAAACAAAATGGATGCTATATTGGGTTTAAACAAATGTATCAAACTTCTGTTGGCTCTAAAGTACATCTTAAAAAGAGGGTATAATTATTTTTCATGATTTCAGTCTTACAGAAATGAAGAAAGATCCTATGCTTTTTCCATTATGCTACCAGACGAACACAAAAATTTTGGACTGATGGTCAAAGAATTGGAGAATTTTAGAATTGAGAAGAACTTGGGAAAGAGGTAGTTAAAAGCTTTTTGATTGGCATGTCTTGGCAGAATACATCAGAGGGATGTGACTGAGTTACAGATGTACCTGAAATGTTGATTCCTGCTAACTTTGACATCACAGGAAACCCAGGGTAGCCAGGGACTCTTGGCCAGGTCTGATTATCTCATTTTGCTGTGCAATTATTCATATTTTCTAAATGTGTCATGAGGAAAAAAAAGACTGGGAAACATTCTCCAGGTAATTCTCTATTTACATGATAAGCTTCTCTATTTTCTTAATGTTCCTTAAAAAGCTATTTTTTATACATATGTCATGGATGAATTCATATAAATTATTTTGCAAGTGTTTGTATTTTAATGTTTTTGTGTACATTTATTTTTTATTTCTCAACATTCATTGCACTTCTCCCTCTCTCTAACACTACACTTGGGCATCTGCCAATGTTATCCTTATTCCCATTATATTTGTTTGGGATTGTTCCCAACTATATATCTGGGGTTGGGTTCTTACCGACTTTAAGTCAATTACATATCACATATCCATGGTCATAGTAATAGATCAAGAGTGGGTATGCAATCAAAGTCTTCCAAATAGGGTGAACTTGGAGAATTTTGCTGGTGTGTGAACCTCCTAGATTCTCTGTCAAAAATATCTAAAACCATGTTTGCTACAATTAGAGAAGACAGTAACAGAAGATTGGAAGCAATAACGAAGATATGAAGCTTGAGGCTTGACATTGTGAAACTTAATATAGATCAAGCCATAATATAAAGCTAGTTCTATCTTGCAATTTTTAGTTACTTGCAAAAATGTTTCTTTTTCACTAAGTCTCTTTGTTTTACATTTCAGTTCTTCACAACCAAAATACATTAAAATATGCTATTTTTATTTCCTACTATTTAAAACAAAATTTCCCTTTTTTATCCTAAAGATAGATTTGGAAGGATTAATGGAGCATAGTGTTATTAAATGTTGGTTTTAAAATAATATCAGTACAGTATTCCTAGAAATAGCAATCTCGTATCCTAAACAGTTATTCTTCCCTAGCAGTGTAAGAAAGAACATCTTACTTGAAGGCTGTTTCTTATAAGGTATGCTAGATCAAGTAAGGAATTTTCAAAGGTAATTTATATTCCCTAAGAAGCTTAGAGCCAGCATAAGCTGGCTGTGTATTTTCCACAATAACTGAAATCTAAAAAAAAAATCTAAAAAATCTTTAAAAAAAAGTGAGGAAAAGTAGAATATTCCTGTCACTACTCGACAGGATCTAACAACAAAGACCCAATAGAGCTAGATGCAAAGCCTACCCTGGAGTTAAGCTGTATGACCTAATGACCTGACTTAGCATACATAAGGATGGGGAGCTTTGGAACAATGTCACAGTAAGGAGGGTGATCCAGTGTTACTTCAAGCAAAGAAGGGAAGGACAAAAGGAAATCGTCAGGAGTTCCCCTAGGCTCTTTTCTCTCTCATATAGAGGAGAAAGAAGGAAGTACAAATAATCAAAAAATTGAAAAGAACTCAGATTTCTCGATTAGAAAGTCAATGATAATATTAAGAGCAGTTTCAAAAATAAGGATATACTACAGTAAGTGAATGATTCAAATTACTGTGCATATATTCACGAATGAGCATATCTTCATATATAGAAAAATGTTTTTGCAAACATTTTCTGTGATGCAATGCAGAGTGATATAAAATACCTTTTTATAGGAAAGAGTACAGAAGACTTTTTAGGATGGGTGATGAGCATGTTTGTAAGCTTTGTGATGGTTAATCGGAAGAAGAAGCCATTGTAAAATGTTTTAGGTAAATGTGGGGAGGTTGTAATTAAAAAAAAAAATCAAGAAGAGACAGAAGTGGATGTAATCCAGACTGCAGGTGGAGAAGTTTTCTTTAAAAAGAAGTATGAATAGTTTTATTTTTTCTTTGAGACAGTGGTTAAGTTTGAGTGGTGGTAAGCATGTTTTTTTTTTTTTTTTAAATTTTACATTATTAGAAAAGAATGCAAACATAGTACAGAGTTCCCCTATATCTCACATCCAGCTTCCCTATTCTTAATATTTTACATTAGTATAGTACAATTGTTATAAATACTAAACCAGTATTGATACATTACTGTTAACAAAAGTAAATACTTTATTCAAATTTCCTTAGTTTTTACCTAATGTCCTTTTTTATTCCAGGCTCCCAACTAGAAATCCCCATTACATTTACACATCATATATTCTTAGGCTCCTCTTGACTCTAACAGTTTCTCAGATTTTCCTTGTTTTCAGTGACAGTGCTGGTCAAGTATTTAGCAGAATGTCTTTCAATTGGGATTTGTCTAGTATCGTTCTTGTGGTTCAACTGGGATTATGAGTTTTTAGAAAGAAGACCACAGAGGCAAATTACTATTTTCCTCATATAACAAGGAAATATATTATTGATATGACCTTATTGTTGACTAATATTTGATCATCAGGCTTGCTTTCTTTAGGTAAGATTTGTTAGGCTTCTTTACTGTAAAGGTGTAAGTGTGTGTGTATATGTGTTTCCTTTATATATTGTCCTTTTTGGATACTGAATACAAAAATCTATATATTTATACATGTATTTATCTATCTACTTATCTATATATATAACAAGTGGCAGGAGTCAAAGCCATACCTTGACACCCTGACTCATGAAATATTAATTGCTAGGTGAAAATGGCCAAGTAGAAGGTTCCAGAATGCCTTCTGACAAAAAGAGCAAATCAAAAGTAACAACTCCAGAGAAATCACTGAGATTAGTACTTAGATCTAGGACCTGATGCTATAGTTGTGGAATTTCTAAACTATTTGGCAGTTAAAAAAAAAACACATAAGGACTTTGATTATTATAAACATAATCTGTTGGCTCATTTTGTTGCAATACATTTCCCTAAGTGTTCTCTGTACTAAAGCTAGTCAGCACAGCTTTGTTGGTGTACAATTACAGATCTGGTAAGTTGTCCCTTTGTCCCTATTTCAGCTAATCAAGGACATTAGATTATTAAGATTTTCGATGGAAAGACTACATCTAAAACATCTAGGCAACTCGGTAACATTATGTCTCTTGTTCTGTGTCACAATTTGGTTCTCATTGTCTTAGATTTTCTCACCTTATTATAAGACATTATGTTAAAAGAATCTGCACAGTCAGAAATAGCAGTAACACCAAATTCACTCGAGAAGACAAATATCTGATTGTGAGTGGAAAAGTAATCTCACAAACATACAGGAACCAGACAACTAATTAAAGTCTTGAGAATAAGTATACTTGGAAATAATGACATATACCCTTCGTAGTAAAAGATGAGTCTTTGCACAATATTTCCTCATGCTACCAATAAAAAGTCACAAAACTTGGAATTCCTTACATTTCAAAGGCAATATACATCAAAATTTCATGTTCTGCACCAACTGATCCAAAAGACTTCGCCTTTTGAGTTGGACTCCAACAAATAAATTACCTTTTAGGGGATCCCAAACTGCAATTCAAGCTATTTTGCCTCTTGGTTTTTATGATTCAGAAAAATTCAGTGTTTTGATAATCATGAGGTTCTTAGAATCAACAGTATTTTTGACTGGTGAGAAAATTTTTCAAGGATACATATGTGGATTGATCTCTTGGAATGAATCCATAATGTGAGAATATCTGTGTCCCATGTAAATATGCAAAAAGGGTCTTCACTTTGAAAAGAGTCTCAATAATTGGATGAATTGTATGATCTACCTTATGATTATCAATCAATTTCTATTCCAAACTGCCTGGGTATTTGCTTAATGGATTTGAAAATAGGTGTCAATCATAACACAAATAAAAGTCATGCACAGGCTCAATAAATAAATGACTTCTCAAGACAGGGGATTATTTTTACAAACAGCCCATAAGTCAGATAACACAAAAAGACATGTTGGAGTATGTTTCGGACTTAAAGACAGAGTAACTACCTTCAATTGGGCAGCATAGTTAATGTAATGTCCTCCATAACTAGTCATTCTTCTCCTAGGAATAATAAGTAAGAAGACAATAAATGGCTAAAATTCCTTTCACTTGTTAAAGATGTTGGATGAATTTCCTTATCTATATGTTTTAGTAGGGTGAAAAGATAAAAGAAGTCTTCTCCTACACAGGCCTCAGATACTGAAACCAGGATAAGGCAACCTAAAATACTAATGTATTTTAAGTATTAGTTATTTGTATATATTTCGTTCCCATATTATCTCTAGTTTTAGATCTAAAACCATAAAATTCCTAGAAAAAATAACTTAAGCAGTAAGCTCCATGACATCAGCATTGGCACTGAATTTTTGGAGCTGACGCCAAATACAAATGTAACAAAAGCAAAAATAAGCAAGTGGGACAATATCAAACTAGAAAGTTTCTTCACATCAAAGAAACTATCAATGAAATTAAAAGGCAATGTACTGAATGCGAGAAAATATTTGCAAATCATATATCTAATAAGCGGTTAATATCCAAATTACGTAAAAAAAACCCTCAAACAACTCGGTATCAAAAAAAAATAATAAAATCTGATTAGAACAGTATTAGAGGAACTAAATAGACATTTTTTCCAAAGAAGACATAGTAATGGTCAACAGGCACATGAAAAAATGTTCAGCATTAGTAATTATCAGGGAAATGCAAATCAAAACCACAATGACATATCACCTCACACCTGTCAGAATGACTATTATCAAAAAGATAGAGAGGATGTGAAGAAAAGAAACCCTCACACACTGTTGGTAGAATTGTAAATTTGTGCAGCCACTATAGAAAAGAGTATGAAAACTCCTCAAAAAATTAAAAATAGACCTACCATCTGATCCAATTATTACATTTTTGGATATTTATTTAAAAAATGCCAAAACATTTATTCAAAAATTAATGCAGCATTGTTTATTGCAGCATTCCATACAATAGCCAAGAATGGAAATAACCTGTCTCCATTAATGGATGAATGGACAAAGAAGATGTGGTATATAACACAAGATACTACTCAGCCATAAGAAGTAAAGAAATTTTGGCATTTGCGACTACATAGATGAACCTCGAGGGCATTATGCTAAATGAAATAAGTCAGACAGAGAAAGACAAATACCATATGATTTCACTTATATGTGGAATCTAAAAAACAAAACAAACAAATCAAAATGAAACTCAAATACAGAGAATAGATTAGCCATTATCATAGGGGAATGGTGTTGGGTGGATGGTGAAATGGGGTCAGTTGTATGGTGACAGATGCTAACCAGACTTATTGCAGTGATCACTTTGTAGTGAAAACAAATACTGAACTATTATTCTGCACAACTGGAGCTAATATAATGTTATATATCAATTTTACCTCAACAAAAAATTAACATATATTGTTTCTACATATAAATGCAGAAAAAGAATAACAAAGAGGACACTTAGTACACCTAAATCATTTAAATATATTTCAATAACTATTTATAAATTAAGGAACTACAAACTCAAAATTATAAATGTGCAAAATTTAGACCTACATAGGGAAAACACGTACCAGGCCAGTAATTATGACTTAATTGACCATTTTTATGGCCTTTTACATGAATGTTTACTTCTCCATTGAAAAGAGTCAATAGAGGCTGATGTAGGTTGTCAATAATTTAACAGGGAATTTTCCTTGTTTGTTTGTGGATAGACTGTGAGGCTAATAAAACCAATTGAGTTCTTTTGTCTGTGATACCTTGAATATTTATTTTGTTCATATGCACCTCCTGGAATTGAGAACAACCTTCCTAGTAAATATAGATATATTAGTTTCAGGCATGAAGCCAGGGAATTTTTATGTAGGCATGTCACATCCAAACTAAAAGTCAGGCAGTTAGCAACTGGATGCATATAAATAATAGAAAAATATATTCCGGCCAAAAAGATAAAGAGAATCATCTGTTGTCTTTTAAAAATCTGTTTCCAATTAAAATTGATTTATTTTTTAAATTATAAGCAAAAGTAACTAATATATTTTTAGATTTGATTTCTGAGAATTTGCTGGGAAAAAATGGTATTTAATCATAATTGTATCTTTACTGAGGATCATGGGACATCTTTGTCATTAACATATTGCAGAGAATGTATACAATATGTCATATAAGCCACACTTAAGCTAAAAATTATATGTTGTGTGTGAACGAAATGCCTTCAAATGATCCGTACAATTTTTGAACCTTTCAATTAAAAAAAAAAATAAGTGAAGGATAAACCAAAAATGTCTTATTATCCCTACTAATCTGATTTTGTAAACACAAATGCTTGACTACTGCCAATGAATAAAAATATTAAAATGGTAAAATCATGACTCTTGTAACAATATAAAATAAACATGTAAAATACTTTATTTTAATTAATAAGAAGATCCATAAAATGCTTCAACTGGTCAAAGGAAAATTAAAATATCGCATATACAGGCAAAAAAAGAAAAACTGAAATGAATACATGTAGGCACAAACAGGATGTGATGACCTTTTTATGAGATTTCAGAATCTGGATGACATTCATTAAGCTCATAGTTGAAGAACAATTCATTAGTAATTCTGTTCTCTGCCCTTTTTGGATTCTATTATAATCACCCTACTTAACCAAATATTTCTTCCCATTTTCTCAATTTCTGCTTGTGTGTATCTCAAAGCCACTTTTTAAATTTAGTTTGAAGTTGTTCATTTTGGAGATTTTGATGTGGTCAAAATTAGGTGCTCCAATGTAGAATGCCCAGATTTAGAATTGTTTCATTAGAGTAACTTGAGAAGTTTAATTGGGAAAGGACCTTACACAGCACCTACTGTAATACCCTTATTTGGCAGAGGAAAAGCCAAGGCCAGGATAACGTCTTTCTTCAAATATCCTAAATTTCATTTTAATAGCCACTATACCAAGCCAAATAGGAGGAATTCTCATTAAAATAACCATACAAGATTCTACCAGTCATGTGTAAAAAGAACATTTAGAAGTTATACTAAGTTTGTCCAGTTTAAAAATAACTTATATTTCATAGAATACTTATCTTCATGAGATCTTAAAAATATTTATTTTGAAGTCAATGATCTAAATATGTAAGCTATCAGTGAATCATGACAATATTTTATAGATAAAACAAAATCATATTAGTGAAGTTAATGGAGAAGTCTATATTTTTTCAGATACAGTTTCATTAATTGAATAAATCCCTTTTTGAATTAAATCTATAAAGTATCTAAATTTCAAGAATATAACATGATGGCACTGGATTAAATAGATAGATCCATGCTTGAATCTACATGATTTCATTAATTCTACATTGTCCTGCTTTTCACCATTAAACTTTTCTGTGTAACAAATTTACTTGAGTATATTTGACAAATAATTTTAAAAACCTAAAAAAAAAGTACAATTAAGATTTGCAGAGGAAAGTCAACAGAGAACTCTTGGAATAATGAAATTATTTTGTTGATTTATTTTCTGTCTCTTTAGAATCTAAAATCCATTTAAGGTAGAAACTTTTGTCAAGTTAATTCACAATTCTATTTCTACACTTAGGATATTGTCTAGCATGTTCAGGTGCTAAATAAAATTTTGTTGAATTAGCAACTAGATATTTTTAATGATTAGAGCAATCAATTGACTTATCTCTACCTACATTTCTTTACTCATATATAACAATATTTTAATATATCAAATAATATTGAACATCTGAGACTATAAAACATATTTGAGTTCCTCAAAATGAAAGCAACATATGAATCTCAGATATTATAAATATATGTCACACGCTGCCAACTAAATTTATTTAGATTAATTTCAAATTGAGGCAATCTGATGTGGTGCAAAAACTGTGTCAAGAGACTTCCATCTATTTTTGTCTAACAGAGTAGTAAATAGATTTTCAAGACAGTATTTATCCTGGCAACGTGGTGAACATTCTTAGAGCACAATACACATTTCGTTCAAATATGGCAAGCACCAGTCTCATAATGTGACATGGAACAAGAAGTGCAATAATTTTCATTGTGCCCAAAGAAAGCAGCATTATGACTGCAAGGATAGTTATGGTTGTCAGACTAAGCAGATTTTAATAGAAGGCCAAACTACAAAGGGGATTGTTCTGAGGTTTAGTGGTCATTAACAGATATGAATGTTTGAACTGAAAGGAGACAATGACAGAAAAATCAACATCATCTAGTTCTAAGCTTCATCTTTTTTTTTTTAGATAATAAAATACTGATGTTATATTTTAAAAATACAGTATATAAAGTTTATTCAAGAACTCTTTTAAGGTATCTTCTCTTCTAAAAGAAGAAATATTCTCAGAAAGTATAATTGGTATTCTATAATCAGAAAAAAAATCAGATTTCTTTAATTATTTTAGTAGCCAGGAGAGTCTGGTATAGATGATTTCTTTATATGTTTTCCCACCACACAATTACATACATAAATTTAATTACACACATACAAGAACATATAAGCACCAGGGTAGGTCATACATATACTTTATTCTTTTTTAATTTTAAATTTGAAACCTATACCTTATCTCCCATTAAACAGAAAAGCTTTCTGCCATTAAGAGAAACACTAGCTATACAGATACACATATTCTGTCCACTCATTACTCAAGGACATTGTATTAGAACTCTGTGCATGTAATGCAGGGGAAATGACACGTTAGAATATTAGTGATAACACAATATTCAAGAAAAGAGATGATGCACTTTTGACTTCATAAATTGAAGAGAAAAAAATTGTTAGAAGCAAAGTAATAAATGCCAAGTTGCTATTAAACATAGACTGCCCTTTACGGTTCTCAGAAGATTAAAAAAAAAAGTCAGTAGTGTATCTACTAGCATCTCTGGAACGATTACTGAAATGCAATTTCCATCCACTGACTTCATTATATTTTGTTGGATATTTACTTTCATTCCAACAATAGAATCTGAAGTAAAATAATACTACAATAACAGATAAAAAAAATTTCAATTCTGAGCAATCTAGAAAACTCATACCAATCAAATATTACTTCCTTTTTCTATATTCTTTCCTTCAAAAACTCTGCTGCAATACTTAATATTTGAAATGGATATACACATTGACATGATTGGTAATCTTTTTTCATCAAAATAGAGCACAGATATTTGTAAAAATAAAAAGACAAATTATTTTTATATGATTATATTTTTTATTAAATGATTAACTTTCTAAAGAGTAGGCAGGCCAAATACAGGTATATCTTCCTTTCATTGGAAATCAGAATAACACTTTATTTTTAGGTATGTATTCAACTTTTTTTGAAGTTTAATAGTGGGTATACACGTGGCTTTATTAAATAAGAAAGATAATTTTGTTCCATGTTGCTGAATCCTTATAAGAATTAAGCTATATGCTTTCATTCCTGACTTATAGTATTATCAAAAAGATTATTGAGACATTTAGGTTAAAAATGCAATGTAATGGCTAGATGGAAACCCAGGGGAGAGAAAGAGCAATCAGGGAGATCATTTTATAAACTATATAAATATCTAACCAATGTATTATATACTTGAAACTAACAAATAAAATTTTTAAAAATTATTATTTTGGTCTATTTATCTCTTGATTTCCAGTTGACATAGGTAGTAATAGAAAACTGTATAACTGATGAACCTATCAGTATTGTTAATATGAAACTTATAAACTAGTCTCAGAAACATGTGTAGTCTTACCTAATTTTCAAGTTTTCATTTTAAACATCTAGAGACTTGATCACAATGTTACTTAAATTTATAATTAGATTTGACATATAGATTTCTTTTCTCTGATATAAATATTTTACTTAAAGAAATAATTGTCAGAATTTTGGACAGTATAGAATGTATCATCCTATTTTGCCTGTGATCTCAAATTGTGTTAGGCTTGGCATTATGTACTATCAAGGTTTATTTTCTCTCTATATCTCTATTTTCTTAATTGAAATATCTATTTCCTATAAGTCAATGAAATAAATAATGGACTATTTAGCAATGTGAGTATTTGTCAAAATTGTTAAATAAATGTCTTTCTGCAAATTTGATAATTTGGAGTCAAACTTACATGAGTTTTTTTTTTTTTTTTTCAAATTAAGGAACAATAATTTGAAAGCTTTTTTAAAAAGTCCCCAATTTATAAGGTATTGTGGCCATTATCTAATTTTTCTGTTTTCTGAAATAATATTTTCAGATATTAAATATCAAGTCATTTTTATTTGAATTCTCAGGAAGACATTAATCTCTTAAAATAATAATTCTAGAAAATGTATATACAATTCCGGTACTTATTACAACACAATCCTAAGGTCTATTATGAACCCAGTTAATTTCTTTTCCTTATAGCAAATATTGTCTATAAATACACTATGAAATGGTGTCTGAACACCCATAATGAAGACTTGTTAAGCGAAAATGATCCATGGATGATTTACCACTACATACAAATTAATTAGGTAGTAATTGTATTCCTAAGGGAACTTGAAAATATGATTAAAGAATAATGTGAGAGATAAAACAATATAATTGCAAAAAAACGTGAAAAATTTAAGTTTAAAACTGGTAATAGTTGGTAAGAGTCATGTGTCTCAGAAGTCAGCTAAACGATCCCTCTCACTCCCCCTTCTCTTTCTCTCTCTCTAAGGATGTATAGCAATTTTTTTCTTATCTCCAATAACCATTTTATTTAGAATAGTTTTATACTCATCAAAAAGTTATAAAGATAGTACAGAGAGCCCTTATTCTTATACTCAAGTGTGGTTTCCTGGATAATTAATTAGTGTAGTATATTTGTCACAGTTAATATTAATAAATATTATTATTTATTAACAATTATATACTATCATTATATATAATTATTAATAAATGTCCATAGTTTATTGAGATATTCTTAATTTTTACCTAATGTCCTTTCTATGTTCCAGGATATCATCCAGTATACCATATTAGATTTTGTTGTCACGTTTCCTTAGCCTCTCTTGGCTGTTAGCTTCTCAGACTTTTCTTGTATTTTTGTGTTGCTGTTGTTGTTGTTGTTTGTTTGTTTGTTTTTTTATAGCAGCGAAAGAATGGCTTTATTGGAAAGGAGAATAAAGCAACAGTACACTTCTAGATGTAGAAGCAACCTGAGCAAGAACAGGGTAGCTAAAGGGCCAGATTTTTCTTGTTTTTAATGACCTCTTCAGTTTTGAAAAGTACTGGTTTTGTAAAATGTCCCTTTATTGAAACTTGCCTGATATTTTTCTCATGATTAGGTTAGGGCTACATGTTTCTGGGAGGGAGATCACAGAGGTAAAGTACCATTTTCATCATATCTTATCAAGAGAACATATTATCAACATGACTTATCACTATTGACTTTGACCTGGATCACATGGCTGAGACAGTGTTTGTCAGTATTCTTCACTGTAAAATACTTATTCTCTCCTTCCCCTATATTGTAATCTTTGGAAGGAAGTCATCATGCATAGCCCACACTTCAGGAGTGAGGAGTTATGCTTTCCTCCTTGCAGGTAGACTATCTACATAAATTATTCAGAATTCCTATATGTAAATTATTGGAGTTGCCTATACTTATTTATTTGTTTGTTTGTTTATTTATTTATTCATTTATATTTACATCATAAGTATTTATTGATATTTATTTTAAACTTTGAGTTATAGTCCAATATTACTTTATTTTGTTGCTTAATTTGTTCTACCTTTGGCCTTTGGGAGTCCATATTGTTGGTCTCTGTATCTTTTTATTATAGACTGAATTGTGTCCCCCAAAATTCATATGTTAAAGCTCCAATCTAATAGGATGGTATCATTATAAGAACAGGAAGAGATACCAGAAACTGCTCTATCTCTGTCTCTGTCTCTTTCCCTTTCTCCACATACATACAGAGAAAAGGCTATATGAAGACAAAGTGACATGTTGTCTGTTCATAACCCAAGAAGAGAGGGCTCACCAGAAACCAACCATGATGGCACCTTGATCTTCAACTTCCAGCCTCAAGAACTGTGAGAAAATAAATTTCTGGTGTTTAAGCCACTGAGTCTATAGTATTTTCTTATGGCAATCCTAACAGACTAATATACCCATTGTTATAATTTTTTTCTTTTTAAACAATTCTTTATTTCCTGGCATTAAAAGGTACTCCAGGGTCATCTTGTATATCCCTTACTCCAGTTCTAAAATCAGACATTTCTCCAAGGAGCTTGGGTTATTTTTATTGGAAAATAGTATCAGAACCTATTTTAAGTTTTCAATATCACTGTTGATCAATAAAAAAATAGACACATAAAGTCTAGTTCAAAAATAATGCATTGGGTCTAAGTTTTGACAATAAAATGATTTGAGGAACTATAATTAACTTTAAGTGCAGTAATTAATACAAACAAAGACTAGGGAGAAGAGATACATAAATATATTAGAAATTCTATATTACAGTTGCTCTAAAAATAATTTTATTTAAACTAATTTAATTACCTTTCAATGAAGTCTTCAGCAAATTAGTACTTGGAATTTCACAATTTAATTTAATTTGTTTTTTGAGGAGGGCAGTCAGAGATATTGTTAAACAAGAGATACCATGTTTAACTCAGCAAAGTAACTTCTCTCAAGTTCCCTATAGTAAAATATAAAATTGATAAATACTAAGTCTTTCATCAATTTTATAGGCCACATTTATTTTAAAGAGTTGCTCTAAAGTTTAAATATTTTTAACATATTTCATTTAAGGTATATCATACATAACAGTAAAATGATAACAATACACTATTTTAAATCACAGCCAATGCATTTCTTTGTATATATGTGTATATATTTCAATGTATATATCTGTGAAACTATATCTCAGAACAAAGTAAAGATCATTTCCTGTTCCTCCAAAATCTTATCTCATGCTCTTTCTGAGCCAATACCTACTCCCCCAACATAACACTGTCCTGACATCTGTCACTATTGATAAATGTTACTCATTCTTGTATAGCATGTAGATGAATCATACTGTATGTATTCCTCTGCATCTGGCTCCTATCATACAACAATTTATGTGGGATTCATCCATGTTGTTGGGTTGGCCAGTTCTCTATTTTTCATAGCCATGTAGTTCTGGCTTTATAGTATCTATGTATAGACATATTACAATAATTTTTCAAAATCCATTCTTTTTTCAATAGATACTTTGTTTGTTTTTGGAGTTTGATCTTTAATAAATAATACAGCTATGATCAGTCTTTTATCTGGATTTTGCTAGATGTAGACACTGTCAAGAATTGTGAAGTTTTGAGATTTTACAATTCTTATAGGCTAACAAGTTATGGGTCAGAGATGAAAGACAGTTGATGACTGAGAACAAAAACAGTAGCCAGACTATTAGTATTTTTGCATCAATTCCCTTAGCCTCAATTCAAACAGAGTAACATGAAGAGGGCCAGTTGACTTCCATATGTGCAGTGAATTATGTTATAGGAGAGGAGCTCTAAGCTTAGGGAACTCAAATCTTCTATACAGACAATGAGCCTGCAGCTTCTTTTCTTCAGAAGGAAACTTTTTTACCATTATTATTTTTATATTGGACAGTAAGAGTGCCTACCTTTCTTTTAGAAAAAGACATTATCTTCAAATACCATCTGCAATACAAATAATCCTGTAAAGACAGCCTCGGACAAAGAGCAGTCAGTTCTTCTATTTTCAAGATATAAAGTAGTACAAGAGACCCTTGGAGAATTGTTTTCCTCAATTATATCCACCCCTTGTTTCTATATCCTCTTGTCTACTAGTAAATTTTCTCATGATTTATCTAACCAACAGAGGATAAGACTAAATTCAGCATTTAATTAAGGCTACTCTCTATTGGATGAGCCACGGGATGAGACCGTACTGACTTCAACCAAGTCACCCAGTCTAGGACACAACCAACAGAACAATTCCCATAAATTATCAATGTCTACCTTAGAATGCTAGGTAGCTTTCTTCTTAAATTTATGTATTACCGTATCCTCTTGGCCCATACATTAAAGCCCAAGATACAGCAGGATATATTAGTGATTGTAAAAACTCTACCTTGGCCTGCAAGTAGGAAATGTAGGGCAATTCTTTTTGTCCATAACAATATTGGACAGTGAATTGAGACTGATGTGAATGCCTCTCAGGTCCAAGGTGGAGTCATTGATCACTTTAGTAATAAATTTTAAACCATTTTTCTCTAATTGGAGACTTTGTAATTGGAATATGAATAATTCCCCGCAGACTGAGTCATAAAAACAAGTCAGTTATCTGAGTCAGGTTTCTTTTTGGAAGGATCCCTTGAGTTACCTAGTGCAGCCTCATTTTGGTGAGATTTATGTAGTTATCTGAGGGCTAAATGACATACTGGTGTCTTTTTAAACAAGTGAAGTATTCTCATACTATGTCTAAGAAGAAAGTCATTGTATTTTCTGGATGGAGGCAAGCTAATGTCTGACTTCCACCCAAGAAGCATAGTCCTGGGGAACAAACGATGAAAACAAAATATTGGAAAATATTTTCCAATGAAAAGACAATAATGTTTATAATTGTAGGGGCCTCTTCAATAAGGCCTATATCAGCAAGAATGACAGGTCTATAGTATCTCCAATGTGTGCTCCCATCTGACTAGTAAGCCTTTGGGTTCCCAGTTCAGTTCATATAATTGAGTCTAGTTTTTGTTTCTGAAGGGACCTCCAGAGGGTAATTGGTCCAATTTGTTCTCTTTATTCATACAATCAGCCATATGGCATTTCTTTGTCTCACAGAATTAATGAACAATGGCTGTGGAAATAGGAAAAATACAGCACAGAAATCTGACAAATGATGTATAGTGAGGAAAATATATTTAAAAGTTACTTTGTTATATAAAATATAAAAATGACTAATAAGTAGGTGGAAAGCTATTCAAATAAATTATTTGTTAGTGTAAATACAATTAAACCACAATGAAATACCACTAGATACCCAGTAGAATGAATAAAATACAAAGGTTGGCAATATCAAGCATTGGCAAGGATGTGATTTAACTTAAACTCTCATATATTGCTGGTAAGAGGGTAAAATTGTAAAACTGCTTGGAAGATACTTTGGCACTTTCTTATAAAGCTGAATATACATTTACCCTATGACCCAGCAATCACATACTTGGGATTTTATCCAAGAGAAATAAAAATCTACATAAAAATCTACAAAAATGTTTGTAGTTTTATTAATGAGGCAAACCTGAAAATGATACAAATATCTATCAAGAGGTAAATGACTAAACAAACTGTTTTCTATTCACAGAGTGGAATATCATTCAGCAATAAACTCTGATAAATGCAAAAACATGCATGAATCTCAGACACATTGTTTGTGTAAAAGAAATTTGATACAAAAGAGGACATACAGAATAGTTCAATTTATATGGTATTTTTTTCACAGAACAGACAAATCTTGATAATGCTGTGTTGGAGTTGACTCATGTCAACTCAAAATAGCCTGTTGTGAAAATTTCAGCATTTCTGTGAGAGCTGAACACAGCAACTATTAAAAATGGAATTATGTAAATTTAAAATTAAGTAACATATTATAAATACTCTTTGAAATATTTGAAAGGTGTTTAATGGTGTGCTAATGCATGTTTCTTCCCCACTCCACATTCAGTGATGTCACCTTGGTGCCTAAAAATCAGCTATGGTGCCATTGTACTAGTATTTATCAAAATTAGCAAAATTTACAAAATAAGTTTTTTTTTAATATACAGTTTTTAAACATTTACTAACACACCACTAATCTAGTTTATAGTGATAGAAATCAGATAGATGGTTGCCTAAGAAAGTGTTAGGTTGAAAATTAACTGGTAAGGAATACAAGAGAACTTTGGGGGTTTATGAATATGTCCTCAGTCTTATTTGGAATATAGTATAATTTGGGGTATGCATTTATTTGTCAAAACTGATGAAAATAAGGAGGGGATATGTAAGAGCTGTGCTATAATGATAAAATAAAGGGAAGTATAGGTTTGGGGGTATTTACCCAGATGTTAGATGAACACTGAAATTGCAGCCAGTTTGGCAAGGCATAACATCTAGGACACACATAAGTGTTAATATTTGTTTTTAAAAAATTATTGTGACTCATTGGATCTTTCATGAGACAAGGGGATCCTCCAGAGTTGGTTAAGCACATAAACTTATGACTAAATTTTTGCTAGAATTCAACTAAAGCAAATATGCATTACTTGTGGTACTTTTCTACAGAGGTAACTAGACTTAGGTTCCAGAATTAGGTTTGAATCCAAAAGAGGAAAAAATTTAATCTGATAAAATGTCAGAAGAGAGAGCAAAGATGAAATCTTAGTCAATTTAAACAATGGATGGGGGAGTTCCAAGTTCATCCCTAAAATACAACATGCAAGGGATACAATGAAAAAAATAAATACCTCACAGTATTTACATGCTGAGGCTGTCTGTATAATGCTAGCTTTGAATCTGCAAAGACAGTAAGGGCTAGATTTTCAGTTGAATTTGCCATGGATTGAAGCAGAGATGATAAATTAGGTGGGGACTAATATTACTTTTTTAAATTAAATGTGGTAGTTATTACTTTGATGGAACTCAATAAACTGTATCTGTCTGTATTCATACCCATTTGTAGTCCCCACCCACATTGATTTGGGGTTTGGCCATGTGAAACTAGCTGTGGCCAAGGTATATCAGCAAGCCTGATGAATGTAAAAGCTTGATAAGAGTTTACATGTTGATGTTTCTACATTTGGAACAATCCTTCCTGTAACTATACCATTATGATGTGAGGAAGTCTAAGAAGTCACGTAGAGTGGCCCATGTGAAGGGTTACTAAAGCCACCAGCAATGATTCTAGCTGATCTTCCGCCTGGAGGCAACCACAACTGCCAAACAAGAGAAAAGCCATGTTTAACTTTTCAGCTATATTGACAGTGTGAACCTGGTCAACACACTAAAATCTGAGAAATAAGAACTTTTGTTTAAAACTACTAAGTTTTTGATGATACATTATTATCCAGTAGTATAAAACAGAAATGGCATATCCTTATTTAAGAATTATGTTAGCCTTACTTTTATTACTGATATACCTGCTATCAGTCATATGGTATACAGTACAGCAAATATTAAGAAATGATTTACCTAAGGCTATAAGCAATATTTTAATATTTACTCCATTATAGTTTATATTTTCGAAAAAAATATTGACTATGAGCAAGAATTGACAATTTCCTAAAAGCATTTCCTAGAAGCAAAAATATATTAACCCTAAAAATAAGTGTTGCACAATGTCCCACAGATTTAGAAATAGTTTTTTTTAATGGCATACTAAAAAAATGTTTTTCAATTGAAAGAAATGTTTGTTGAGGATTATTGGTTAGCTTATGAAAAGATGCAAACATATTTTTAAAAGGAGACTCTCTTGATGCTTAATCTATTTTGAGACAATCAAAATAAACTTTAAAACCTCTCATGTTCCTAAGACTTATGGACCTTAGTCTCAGAGGGGTTTATGTAAATTTGATGTCAAAGGCAAGGGATGTAAAAGCAAAAATAAATGAATGGATCTACATCAAACTAAAAAGCTGCACAGCAAAAGAAACCATTCGCAAAACAAAAAAGCAAACAAACAAATGGAAGGAGATAGTTGCAAATGATACTTTGGGGCTAATATCCAAAAAACATAAATAAATTATACAACTCAACAACAGAAACAGAAACAATTTGATTAAAAATGGGCAGAGGACCTGAATAGACATTTTCCCAAGGGAGACATACAGATGGCCAACATATGAAAAGATGCTCAACTTCATTACTTATCAGGGAAATGCAAATCAAAATCACAATAAGATACCACCTTGCACCTTTTAGAATGACTATCAATAAGACAAGAAATAACATGTATTAGGATGTAGAAAAAAGAATTCTTGTACACTGCTAGTAAGAATGTATATTAGTACAGTCACTGTGGAAAACAGTATGAAGATTCCTCAAAATATTTAGACTAGAGCTACCATATGACCCAGCAATCCCTCTTCTGGGTATCTACCCCCCCCCCCCCCCATTGAAAGTACTTATTCATAAAGACATATGTACCCCTATGTTCATTGTAGCATTATTTACAATAGCCAAGACATTGAAACAACCTAAGTTTCCTTAGACTGATGATTAAATAAAGAAGAAATGGTACATATACACAATGGGAATACTATTCAGCCATAAAAAAGATGAAATATTGCCATTTGTGACAACATGGATGAATCTTGAGATTATTATGCTAAGTGAAATAAGTCAGACAGAAAACATGAACCTGATGATTTCACTCATATGTGGGATATAAAACAGAAGACAACAAATGAACAAACAAAACAAACAAACAAACTCACAGATACAGACAAAAGAATGGTAGTAATAAGAGGGAATGGGGGTAGGGGAAGGAGGAGGGAGTAAAGGGGTTGATATATATGGTGACAGAAGGAGACTAGACTTTGGGCTAAAGAACATAATGGAGTATACAGATGTTGTATTATAAAGTTTTATACCTGAAACTTATATAATGTTATAAATCAATGCTACCCTGATAAATTTAATTACAAAAAAATCTCTCATCATCTTGATTTATGTCATTTACGTACAGCTGTACTACAGAGTACTGATTACATACATATTGTCTTGAACTACAATCCTTAGTTTGAATCTTAGCTCCACTCCTAGTAGTTGAGTGACCTCAAATTATGTAACCTATTGTATCTCAGTTTTCTCGTCTATAAAATGGTAATAAGAGTTGTACATATTGTATAAGGTTATTATATAAAGACAAAAGGATTTAACATGAGTAAACTTTATAATAGTAAGCACATAATACATGCTATATAAGTACTTGTTATTACACATATTAATATTATACATTTCAAGTCATAATTGCAAGATATGTGCACACATTTTGATGACTTTAGGACTGCTAAGGATAAAATATTGTAAGTGATTCATTTACAAATCCAAAAGTTCATTAAGAAATTAAGACAGAAAACCTCAAATACAAAGGGAAATTAATTGAGGTCCTCATAAGCAGTAATATTCATTTCATATAGTTTTTAAAATACAATTAATCTTATTAATCATCAATCATATTAACCTAGTATTCCTTTTAATTAGTCAGAAATAGATTTTTGATCATGAAATGAGTTGTTGGTTATCATCTGCTAATGTACTTTTAAATTAAATAATTCATTTTTAACATTTAATTCATTAGTACTATATCCAAGTTAAATGTGTGGAATAAAAATTTTGAATTCCCTTTGCTTTACCCTCAATAGGTCTTATCTGTGAGCTAATTTCTTCAGATCACCCTTAATAATAGGTACTCTCTCTCCAAGCAACTGAAATAAGTCGATTACAACATATTACAAAAATTATATATGATCCACTCTATACTGACAATTACTTAATAATAAAGTTGAAATTGTAATTTGCATGTTCTTATAACAATGGGAGAATTACTTTGTTGAGCAGCAGGCCAAGTTGTATTTATTGTTATTTAAAGCTGTAAATCAAACTTGTTCACATGAAAGTTTATTTAACATACTTCCCTGAAGAAAGATTTCCTTGAACATCTGGCTTTTTAAATTCAGAGGAATATCACTTGAATTATTTTGTGTACCTCTCAAGGTTTGGTCTTTTTTCATAAATATAGGAGAAATATTAGGGAACAGCTGGAAATAATGAAAGCAGAAAACAGAAACCAGAGAGGGAAAAGACCCATTAAAGCAAGTACTTTGTTCCCCCGCCACTGCAGGGAGTGTAATCGATGAAGAATGAAGAGAAAAAAGAGAAGCAGGAGAGGGTATAGATAATAAAGGTTTACACAAAGCACAGTCAGCTGGTAAAGTATTCAAGCTGGCATATGCCAGAGCTGAAACCAATGTTCATACAGGTTGACTGACATAACAGACTTTAGGGATCTGAGCCACCACTTGAGGCGAAATCAGAGAACATTTTAGCTTTAGGTTTTTAAGACGTGATGGTTTCACTTGCAGGCAGAAGTGAGCCCTGTGGAACTCTACTGGAGTAGATGATCAGTGTGTTCATTCATTCAGATATACCCATATATTTATTTTCAAACAACTGGCCAAAGAAGGGAGCTAGAAAGTTGCTAAATCTTTATTGTTCCAATATTTTACTGAAATTGAGGCATTATGACAAGGATTTTCTTGTTTTCATACTTTAAAATTATTCAGTTTCGCATATTTTATTTACTTGTTTGAGTTATTTTTTTTTATTTTACCATTTAAGAGATAATCTTCAATGCTTATTTCTTATCAAATTGGCATCACTTTATTCTGTGTTATAAACTGCTTTTGTCACTTAACAGTATAGGCATGATTTATTCTTTTTAAATATTCAGGTTTGCCTGGTTCAAAGTAATGTCAAGGTCAGAAGTAGTCTTGGTTATCTGATCTAATTACCCTTTGGATGTTTACTTTTTTTTCTCATTGCATTCCAAATTACTTTTGATACACTAGTGTCAAGGAACTAAACTCCTGAGACATACCCATGTACGTTTTCAAATAGTTTAACTCTTAGAACATAAGTTACTAAACCTTTATTGTTCAGATATTTTACTGAAATTGAGGCATTTTAACAATGATTTTCTTGGTTTCATATTTTAAAATTATTCAATTTCATGTATTTTAAAGGATCACCACAGGGTTCATTTATACCATCTAATTATTTTCTTTAACTTAGAGTTCTTGGAAAAGAATGTACTAGTTTTCTAACTGTTAACTCAAACCTCTCTTTATAATACAACACAATAAATAGTTTCAAATATCTGTTATGAGTATAGCAATGTATTATAAGCTAGCATTACATGATGACTAGAAGAGACTTTACACCTACACACACTGTATTTAAAATATAGGGGTAAAGGAAATAAAACCAGTGACTGAAAACAAAGTGTTGTGAATAAAGTGACATAGGAGGAGTGAGAAAACTCTCACTAGGGGGACCTAGCCCAGTCAAGGGTAGGTCTCCATAAGTAAGTCATTTTTAAGATTATTTTTAATCTAATTTTTAAGATTAAATTTAATAAGTAAACTACTTAAATCAGTTTCTGGAATATAGTAAAAACAACAAATATGTGCTTGTATTAATATTAGTATTTATCATGCTCTGAAACATTTATAAAGATTGAGATTGGGGTGGAACATATTAAAATAATGTTAAGAAGAAGAAACTATATGATATTTTCAGTTGGTTTCCAGAGGTAGTATTTAAGAAAACATATATCTTCACTTAGAAAGTGAGAAGGAAATATGTGATTTTTAGTTCCAAACTTATCACTTTCGCATATATATATAGGTACACCATATATTCTTTAGCACAAATCTATTGCTGGGGTTCCTGAGTTATACTTTTAAATAGGATGCTTTAATACATCTTTAGTCATATCCTACAGGTGTCTTTTAATGTTTATAGATGAACTACTCTCAGTAAGCCATTTCTTGGACCCCTGCTATTCTTGGTGATTGTCTCAACATTCATTTCAGAGAGCATTACTAAAACCTCTAGTGATACTGAATCTAGCCAGCCAGTTTCTAATAAGGGTTTTGTCTTAACTACAGCAATCAGAAAACTACACACATAAATCCTAAATTACTAGAACTAGCAAAACCAGTACTGCAATTTAAAAATTAAATTCAAAATATAATAATTGTAAAAAGTTAAACCTGATTTAATTAATTTAATATTCATGTGAGCAGAAATATCTCCCTTTTTTCCATAAAGATTAAAACTCCAAAGGTAGCTACAGCAGAATTATCTAGGAATGCCACAGGCAAAATATGTATTATCAATATGAATCAATAATTAAAATTAAAAAGGGGTCCATTGAGTTTGAACTCAGGGTAAATAAAAACCAATGCTTAAGTTTTCGAATAATTTTACTTCTCATATATAATTCAAAACACATATTTTATGAAAATAAAACAACTATGTTTTTAAAACAGAAAAATGAAAATTTAAATAGAATAGCTGCAATTATGGAAATGAGCCAATTAAATTTTTTCTTACTAGGGCTCAATCAAGTTTGTTGTCTAATACTAATTATGTTAATGAGATTGTTAAAACATAATTGAAATTATCACAATATATTTTTGATGATTTAATTAAATTATTATTATTTTATAGTTTAATGAAATGTTCAGTGATAAACTATAAAATTATATTACTCTGTACTAAAAAAAGAAATACCTCCAAATTGGTGCCAAAATATCTGTTATATAATAAAATGGTTCAGCCCAGTCTGCTTTGTATGCTACATATATTTGATTTTATCATTGAAATATCAAAATAGATTTTCCATATTCAGATGCATTAATGATTAAGCATGAAGAACAGGAGGGTTTTTTTTAAATTAGATTAAATTACAGATATAGAAAAGAGTTTCAATGAAAGGAACTAGTTATAAAAGTTATATCTTGCTGGCAGTTTTCTTAAAAAATGTATTCAGGTAATTACAAACATTAATTCACTTCAAAATATTGCCTTTCTTACAGTGTTAAATAAGGTTTTATAGATTACTATTCTTTGTCAAGTAAATTAATTCAGTCTCCTTTTCAATCAGTCTCCTGCAAGAGATCCTAGAGCTCATGTGCTTTAAAGAAAATGCTTTACTTTTGTACTTCACAGTTTAGCTTCTCAGAAAACTCATTGAGGTTGTAGGCTTTTGTGCTTTCGTGCACTTAATAACTACCCTCTGAAACTCATGTAGCTTACTATTTAGAAGCATGCTTTCTTGCCCCACAAGTTCTGTCATCGGGTGCCATCAATGTAGGACCGCCAATTTTTGAGGGAATTATGTTATGAAACTGGAAATTATTCAGGAGTAAGCCTTACTTAATGAAGGGAGGGCTTGGGAATTTCCTCTACAGCAATTTCGTATTTCAAGCTAAGACTTTTTCTGGAGCAAGGAAGACTGAGTGGAAAGTATTTTAGAGGTGTTTTGGAGTCTAGGATACTTAGAATTCCCTAAAAACTCTCAAAATTTTATTTGAGAGATAGACATCATGTTCTGCTGACAACTAACATGTCCTCTGTTTGACAACTAACTTTCTTAGTAGATCAAAATTTTTGTGCCTCTATCTTTCTTCAATTTGACTTCTTACAAGAGAAAGTTTGGTACTCTTGCAAAAATAATTATACTAGGACCACATCACTGAAGTTTCCAGAAATGTAACACTCATGTTGAATTTCTTCAGACATGCTGTCTAGAAAGCTCTGCATGACTTGGCCCCCTTTTACATGTCTAATTCACTTTATATAACTCTCATTATATTCTATGTTCCAGAAATCCTATATAATTTACAGTTCATAATTATGCTCCAATTTCTCATTTCTTTTAACAAATTCTATACTTTATGAGTATATTTTCCTACCATTTTGTCCAGATGGCAAAATTCTGATTCATTCAAGAAACTCAATAGCTGTCTTTATAGCTAAGATGTCTCTGAATTCCCTAATACTCTCAAGTGATCTTTCTTTTATGTTCTACAATAGATATATTATTTCATTTTTACATTTTTATTGTTTTTATTAGCTTTTTAAAAAATGTCTGTCACTTTTTTAGATTTGAATGTTTCAAAGCTGGAGGTAGGGTTTGAGTTTTTATATTTTTATCCTTAGCCTGAGCAAATTTACCTGCACTTTAGTACATGCCCAATAGTAGTTTGTTGAATGAAGCAATAACTATATAGAAGCAGAAACTTGATAACATACTTTATTTCAAAAAAGAAGTATCATTATCTTTTGTAAGCATGTGTCCTTGCAGTCATCTCATTAACATTCATTATTGTTGCTTTTTGTACATTTTATTTTATCTTCATTGTCATCATGGTAATCATCCTGCCACATATTTAGATGTATTATTTCATATTTTCTTAATAGCACACTGAATTACTTATGCCAACTTTGACTTTTGGAGATACTTTTCAAAATTTATTCTATTATTATTGTTAATTTTAAATATAAAAAGAAAAAAGAAGGAAAAAAATAGTAGAATACCCAAGAACTGTGAGACTATTTCCAAACATGTATTAGGAATACTGGAAGCAGAAAAAAGAGAATAGATGTGTGAAATAATAATGGCCAAGAATTTTTCATAATTAATAACACACATAAGACCATAGATCCAGGAAACTCAGAGAACACCAAGCAGAATTAAAACAAAACAAAACAAAACAAAACAAAACAAAACAAAACAAAACTAACCAACCAACAAACAAAGAACACCTATACTCAGGTATATCATATTCAAACTGCGGAAAAACAAAGACAAAGAGAAACTTTTGAAAGAAGTCAGAGGGGAAATCTGTCATCTTACCTACAGAGGAACAAGGATCAGAATTACATTAAACTTCTAGTGATAAACCATACAAGAAAGAAAATATCTGATAAAATATTTAAGAATTGAAAAAAAATTGCTTAACTATTATTCTTTATCTAGCAAAATTATCCATCAAATGTAAAGGAGAAAAATCTTTCTCAGACAAACAAAACTGATGAAATTTGTCAACAGCAGAATTTCCCTGCAAAATAAAAGTTTTTCAGTAAAAAAGAAAACAATATAATTTAAAACTTACATAAAGACAGGAAGAGTGTTTTATATTGATATAAATAAATGATTAAATAATTTAATAAATGGAGAAGAGACAAATCTTTAGTGCAGAAGAATTGCAACTAATTTATATAGGTATTCCACCCTAAAGGAGAGAAAGCACAACTCTTCAGTTCTTAAGTGTGGACCATATTTAGTAGAAAGTGGAGATGAGTAGTTTTAAAGTGGAGAAACCTGACAAATATTACCTTAGCCAGATGATCAAGGTCAATATCAATAGTTATAAATCATGTTGATAGAATGTTCTCTTGATATATGATAAAAATGGCACTTCGTTTCTGTGATCCTCCTCCCTAAATCCCATAAACCTAACTTAATCATGAGAATCATATCAGAAAATTCAAAGAGTGTCATCTTACAAATTACTGACCATTAATACTTCATATTGTCAAAATCATAAAAAACAAGAAAAATTTGTGTAAAATATCAACCTAAATGAGTCTAAAGAGACATGAAAACTAAATATAATATACATTTCTGGATAGGTTCCTGGAACAGAAAAAAATACATTAGGTGAAAACAAAAGAAATCTGAATAAAGATCAAACTTTCATTAATGATGTATCAATGTTGGTTTGTTGATTATAATGAATGCACCATGCTAATGTAGGATGCTAATAACAGAGGGAGCTATGTAAGGGATAGATGGGAACCTTTTGTACAACATTCACTTTGTTTTTCTGCAATTATAAAATTGTTATAAAAACAATTTAAAAAAAATAAAACCCAGTTCTGACCATGTCATTTTCCGTTTAAAACCTTAATTTAAAATCGTGGTTTGGAAGTTACCGAGTATTCAATAAATATTACTGATACTAATGACCATTGACCATGGTTGTCATGCACGCGGTCTATATTTTCAGTAAGGAGTTTCTGAGTGACTCCTAGGGTTAGTTCAAATTTTGGAAGAGATGGCAATATACCATTTTGAAAATATCTGAAGAAACTTGAGGTCTGTAGAAATTCTGTTGTCACCAGTCTCTGCTGAAATATTCAACTTTCCATTAGGCTAGTAGCATGGTGAATGACCTCACTTTCATCCTCATGAGGAAGAACCCATCCATTATTTTTGGTTTCCAAATTTATTCTCCTCTGTGAGCACTCTTTAAAAGTCATTAATGGGGAAATCATGTCTTAGGCAATTAACATTAAACTATAATTTTATGGTTAGTGTCAACATCACATGAGAGTTACTGTCCTTATAATTTAAAATACTAAAACATGTACAAGTATTTTTGTGCCCTAAATCCAAATATCAAAGTAAATTTTGCTCTCTTCTCCTCTCTTCTCCTCTCCTCTCCCCTCCCTTCCCCTCTCCTCCCTTTCCCTCCTCTCCCATCCCCTCCCCTCCCCTCCTCTTCTCACAGGCTTGGTGAGCCATGTTCTTGACCTTAAAATAAATGCTATCCAATATATCAGAGTCTTAAAAGCAGAACTCAATTTCCCATATCCTAAGACCTTTATTAATCATTATTTTTTTAAAAAAATTTCATGCATAAGTCTATTTCCAGACTATGGGTTCCTCACAGAAAGAAATCATTTCAGTGCTTTGAGAATTTCTCATGCCTAATACTGCCAAGTAATAAAGAAATTAAGAAAAAATCATACTGCAGAAATTACTTTTTATTTTCTGCCCTTCATCTTTCATCCTATCCAGGTGTTTTCAAATAATGCTTTTTTCATTTGAGAAACTATCTCAGTATCCGAGTCACTTTGCCTATAAATAAACTTCACTAATAAACCACTTAGCAGCCTATCTAGATGATCTATCTTCTTACTTTTTCTGCCTGTGTTTGCTTCTATTTGAGTGCAATATGACAACTTTAGAAACTTACAGCTAAAACCCTCTTATTCTGTCTCAACCAATTCTACTGGCTACACTGTTTCCCAAAGTAGGCTTAACTAAATCCTGGGTTTATGAGGAGGTAGTACTGCACAATGGTCAAAATTCTAATCTATTTTTAATCTATTTTAGATTTAAATTGCCTACATTTAAATTCTAGCTCCATTAGTTTCCTAATCTGTACAATTGGGGTAATAGTGCCTACTTCGTAGGCTGATGGAATTAAATAGTATAACGCTTGTACAGCAGTTAGAACTATTCCTGGAACACAGATTCTATGTTACTTATGAACATGAATCTTCCTCATCAAATGATTCACTGTTCCAGGAACTGTGCTAAGGCATCTCGAATTGGTAATATCCCTTCTCACCATACTTTTCTTCAAATACCCTGGACCATGACTACTCAAGACCCCAATTGTCTGTTTTCTTGAATTGTTTCTGTGTTGTTTATTGCCAAACTGCTATCATTCCAAATAATGGTGTTTACTTTTCTTTTTCTCATATAGTTAGTTTTTGGTTTCTGTTAGTGTTCTAAAACTAACATAACTATCATGTACTCTGGTGATGACACATTCAAACATTCAATAGATAAATCTCAACTATGTGCCTGCACTCTATTAGATATTTAACCATATATGTCTTATGTCATTACACAAATAATTCATGACATGAGGATGAGGTTGACCTCATTCATCATGTATCTTTAACTTGAATAAACTATTTCATTGACAGTAAGCATAAAAAATCTGTTATTCAATATTTTACTCACATGTAAAATTCATAGAAAGTGTTTGTGATGCAAACAGTAGGTTTCATTGTGCACTTCTTTTTATTATTTTGACTTAACTCCAGAGACAAATAGTCCTATGGTATAGGATATGTTTTTTCATATAGTTTTCAATCCCACTTATAAGTGGAACTTAAAATAGTCAAACTCATAGAAGCAAAAATCAGAATGATGGTTTCTAGGGGCTGGGGGAAAGGGGAGAGGTACAGTTAGTTGTTCAATGGATATAAAAATTTAGTTATGCAGAATGAATAAGTCTAGAGATGTTATGCAACATATCACCTATAGCTAATAATACTGTTTTGCACTTACAAATTTTGTTAAGGAGGGTTGGTCTCATGTTAAGTAATCTTGCTATAAAAAAACAAAACAAAAACATATAAAAAAACAAAGGTGCACAAGGAAACTTTTGGAGTTGTTAGATATGTTTATTTTCTTGATCGTAGTGATGGTTTCACAGATGTGTGCATATGTCCAAATTCATCAAATTGCATGCATTAAGTATGTGTTTATTTTGTATATCAGTTAAATATCAATAAGACTTTTAAAAAAAGGCACAACGCTTTTTTAGACACTTTTATCAAGACATTATATTATCCAATTATATTAGCTCTCCTAAATTCACACATTTCAGATTTTGAATTATCAGCACTATAGTCATGATTTTTGTCTACTAGTCTTCAATAGAGTGATTTGAGTAAATTTTGAGCAATAATAACTATTTTTATTATCAGTATTCCTAAAGTACATAACTACATTGAGGTAATGAGAAGAAGCTTAAAAATCAATCCAACTTTGCTTCTGAATGGTCAGTGCAATCTTTTCATAAGAATACATTAATAATCACTAAAAGTCCAATTCATCAGTGAAAGATATTTTCTAATTTTTTATCTTCTTTATGTTATTTTGCTGATTTCAGGTAATTTTTAGAGCTTAAAGTGAAATAAAATGTGCAAATGGTACAGATATAATCAATCCAATGTTTTATACATAGAAACTAGAACAGAAATCTGTTAAATATCTAATATGATGTCCTGGTCTGTTTAGGCTCCTATAACCAAATTCCACAGACTGGGCAGCTTATAAACAACAGAAATTTATTTCTATAGTTCTGAATGCTGGGCAATACAAGATGAAAGTGTTAACATGATTGCATTCTGGGAAAGGCCCACTTCTTATTTCATAGCCAGCACCTTCTCATGTGTCTTCACACGGTAAAAAGGGCTAGTGTTGTTTCTGGAAACTCTTTTATAGAGATTAATCCCATTTATGAGTATTCTACCCTCATGATTTAATCACCACCCAAAGGCTCCACATACTTATACCACCTCCTCTGAGGGTCAGGATTTCAACATATGAATTCTGCGGGGACACAAACATTGAGGCCATAGCATGTGAATTACAAAAAAAAAAAAAAAAAAAAAGAAAAGAAAATGGGATAATATGGTGTGGTTAAAAATCTCAAAGATAAACTAGTGCTTCTCTACTATCAGTACTACTTGGTGGCAAAGTAATAATGTTGGGTTAAATGCAAGTTCTAAAGAATTTCGTTGGTTCACACTAGTCTTTGTTTGAGTCATTTCTTTATTGTACATTTTTTCTAGCTGTACAATTCTTCCCAGAAATTAAAAGTTTCCTAGTAGACTGATGACTACAAACACTGAAGTCTAGAAACAATTTTGAAAACCACACTGCCAATGCATTTACATCACATAGGAAGTTAGGTTCTTGGGTAGCAAGAACCAAATTTTACTTGAATAAGTGGCTTTTATAATACATAATATTTGTGAATAATCCTAAAATTCTGAAAAACAATACAGCCATATCCTCTTGGGCCCTCAGAATATTTTATAACCAGCATCACACTAACCCATATAAAGAGTAAGCCTGTAAGAAGGAAAGACAAAAATTAGTACTCTCTGGAAATTAAACCTAATAACATCAAGTTGTTTTGTAAATAACAGCTTAAACTAGAAAGAGGGAGAAAAACACTTGGTTCCTTTACTCTTACTAGTATGCTTCTACGGGTAAAACCTACATTTTTCACAGGATAATAATTATTACAGCCTTAGAAAATTTTAAATTGTATCATGAATATAAACATTTTAGTAACTTTTGGAATTTTTTCGTCTTATTATAGAAGAACACTCTTTGTAATATTTAAAATAGTTATGTCTTTTTCTTAGCCTGTCAGCTTATTAATTCCACTTTGAGAAAAGCAACCAATTTTTTAATACATGTTATTAAATTTCTTTGATAGTCATGTTCATTTTAATTATTTCATACAATAAATTTCATAAAATTGTTTAATGTTTTAAACTTTGAAATATGACTTTGCTTCTGCAAATTTGAAATGGATAAATTCTAGAATAATGTGATTAAAATATAGTATATAACAAGTCAATAGAAGATCAAAAAAAGACCTAGTGTTTATAATCTTTTTTAATAGATGTTACTTTAAACCTACATATGAATTGTTTCTATTATTGAGCTATTTCATAGGAATACTTAATATTTTAATTTTCAAGAGTATGAATCACTGTTAGTTTCATGGTAATTCTTTATATTATAAATTTTTAGAAAATTTTCATCTTATGAAGCTTCACTTTATAGTACTTTCCCAATATAAGTAAGAAAAGAAAGGATGGATAGATAGATCAATAGTTACCATGCTTTTATATTTTAAGAAATATCCTAAATGCCCTATAGTGGAGTAATTTTCCTGGTTAACTGAAATATTTTCTTTATCATTTTGCTCTCAAAATTTACTGCTATAATATTAAATACAGTAGCATATGAAGCTGTTCTTTTAAGGAGGTTTATGTGCCATTTTACAGAGCAAATACGTAGACTAAATTGAAACTTATTGCACTGTTTTTAACAAGTTGGTAATTATCATTCTGATGTGTATGTGTGTGTTTTAACATTCTGCAGTGCCCTATTTGCTCTGAAGCTGGTTTCAGAATATTATGGATAACTCTGGCTATTGCATGTTTAATGAGGAAAGAAAGCAAATAAACTGAAGATTAATAAAACTACTTGAAATCCATATCTATTCTTTGTTCCTAATTATGTTGATCTGATACTTTCCCTTTTATTTGTTGCCATATCATGAACATAAATTAAATGCAGTAATGAACTAAAAGAGGTATTAAGTAAACATATGCAAACTCACAATTTCATCAAGTCAAACTTACATTTTGAAATATAATTTTGATTTTCAGATGATTGAGAATTTCAGGTTTATTCTGTTACGTGTATTAGTAGTTTTTTTTTTTAAGTAGCATTTTATTATATGGAGGTATCATTGTTTATTAAATCACATTTCATGAGTGTTTAGATTGTGTCTAATTTGAGGCATTATAAATAAAGCCACTATAAACATTCATAAATGTCTGTCGATATGTTTTCATTTCTCTTGTCTAAATATGAAGACATTGTATAGCTGAATCATACTGTAAAAGTATGTTTAACTTTACAAAATATTAACAAATTATTTTCTAAGTTTTACATTAATTTTACATTCACACCAATGGTATATAAAAGTTTTAGCTGATCCATTCACATTATTGCAAAATGTAGCATTGTTCATCACTTAAATTAAACCATTATAGTGGGTTTGTATCTATTTATTTTATCCTAGTAGTTTTAATTTGCATTTCCCTAATGACTAATTATACTGAGAATAGCTTAATTTGCTTATTGGCCAGTTGCATATTTCTTTTTGTGAAGTATTTTCTGCAAACATTTTGCACATTTGTAATTGGGTTTTTGAATCGAAACTGAGTTGTAGAAGGCCTTAATATACCCTGAATATAAATCCTTTGTCAGATATATATATATATGTATATATACATATATATATATGTATATATATATATATATTTGAATATTTTATTGAAGTCTGAGGATTGCCTTTCATTTTTATAAAAGTATCTTTGAAGAACAAAGATATTTTATTTAATTTCAATTTATCAATTTTATCTTTCTTGAATTTTTCTTTTCTTTTCATTTTTTTCTAAGAAATCTGTCTACTCCCTGGCATAAAGATTTCTCCTATTTTATGTTTAATATTTTTACACATTTAATCTTATATTTTGGTCTAAGAACAATTTCAAAATTTTTGTGTGTTGTTAAAAGTCAAGACTTTTTATATATATATAGCTAATTGTTCCAGTGCTATGATGAAAATACTATTCTTTCTCCCATTTAATTACCTAGTGTGTTTGTAAAAAAAAAGGAAGCATATTTATATTCTATTACTGAACTATATTTTGTATGTATAAATTTCTGCATATATATATATATCTATATCAATAGCCTTGATTACTGTAGCTTTAAAATAAGTTTGGAAATCAGGCAAATATATTTCTACGTTATTCCTCTTTTTCAAAAGTATTTTAGCCATTCTAGGTATTTTGCATTCACAGGTAAGTTTTAGGATCAACTTTTTAATCTCTACAAGAAAATAAAACTACTAGAATTTTCATTAAATTATATTAAATTTATACATCAATTTGGAAATAATTGACAATACTGAAAATTTCAATTCATAAACATGAAATATTTCTTAATATATTTAGGTCTTCATTCTCTCAGCAATGTTTTACAATTTTCAGTGTACATATTGTTCATACATTTTGTTAAACAAGTTGCTAAATATGTTTTTTTACATTTTTGATGGTATTGAAATTGATATTTTTGTAAAATTATTTTCCAGTTGTTTGTTGCTCACTCATTAGCTCCACTACTTCTCTTTGAGCTTCCTTGTGATATTCTATGTAAATAACTGCAAATAAAGACAATTTTGCTTCTTTCTTGTCAGTCTTCACAGATCTTATTTCCTTTTCTTGACTCACTGCCTTTTTTAAGACTTCCAATACAGTGTTGAATAGAAGTCGTCAGAATGAATATCTTATCTTGTTTCTGATCTTAGAATTAAAACATTTTGTCTTTCACCATTAAGTAGGACATTAGCTATGTGATATTCATAGATGCTCTTCATCAGGTTGAGGAAATTTCTCATAAATAGGTGCTGAATTTTGATAAAATGCTGCCTTGCAACTATTGATATAATCATATGACTTTTCTCCTTTATTCTGTTAACATGAGATCACATTGATATTTTTTGATATTAAACAAAACTTGCATTCTCTCTGCTCTGTATGATCAGAACTCAAATGTCTTGTTGAACTCCAGAAAGTTTTCTTTTATAACTACGTGTTCTTTGCCTAGATTTGTGGAGTCTCCAACAACCTTTATATATTTTATCATCTGAAGATTCAAGGTTTTCCCTGTACTGAGTTCTTTCTTAATGTGACTTTGTCCCCTCTAGTCCTCTACCTGCAAATTCCAGCTTTCTCCCTAAGTTCTGAATTCTGCCTCCTCAATTCAGTGAGAGCACCATGGTCAGCTTAGGTTCTCTTTCTCTTGAAGGATAGAAATCATATCATCTCCCTTCTCTCAGGGATAATGATCTTGTATCTCCTGTTGACCATGTATAAAATAGTTGGCTCATTTATTTTGTCCAGTTTTTAGTAAGGTATAATTGAAGTACAAACCCAGTACCAGACCATGTCCAAAAGCCTAACTTCATTTTAACATTTAAAGAAAATGTGTTTAAATAGAAAATGCACTTCTTTTGGAATATTTTCTTCTTATCCTACAGAAAAAAGTTCAGACTAATAAATAAATTATTGTCAGAGTTCCTATTCTGATTCACCAAAGTCTATGCTGATTTTCAGAAGATGTAGGTAAGAAAATTTACAGGCATAGCTGTTTTTAAGAATCTTAGATTTTTATTTTGAGAGTTGTTCCAAGTCTGGTTTGGCTAAAACATGACAATAGTACATCATATCAATGACTAGATATCCCTTCCTCCAATAAAAAAAATCTAGAATTCTAAAACTTTAACTTTACTTTATGGAATGTATATTTAATGGCCCATTTCCTTCATAATCTATGTCATTCATGCAACACACACTCATGCCTGTCTTTTTTTTTTTTTTTTGAGTAGCAGACACACCTTGGGCTGTAGATATTTACTGGAAGAAAATGAAAGTAAGATTTGTTTCTCACAATACTATGCATGCTTATTATTATTATTATTATTATTATTATTATTATAGAAATGACTATAATTTCAATGGTAGAAAAAGAAATTCTATGTTTTTACCTTTCTTTTATCAAGAAAATGGACTCTATTTTACCTTTGAAAAAACATAAATAGGTTGGGAACGAAAGTGAATTATTCGGGCAATACCATTTTCAGAAAAATATGCTACCTAAAAAAATATCTATATTTTAGTAGAAAGACATAATTTAGTGAAGAAAGCATTCATCCCTTGGTGGAATTGGTAAATCTACCAATTGCTTGTGATTTCCATTTAGGAAGACTCTGCTGGAGCTAACATAAAAGTTTCCCTAAGTGTAGTCATTTCTAATTTTTAAGAAAAAAAAACTTCTCATGTTTATTACTAGACCGTAATTTTCTTTTGAAAGGTAGAAGTCATTTTATTCCTCATAAAACCACACAAGTTTACAAGTAGATGTGCTTAATGATGTTCATCTTAGCATTGTTTGGCTTTGTGAAAAATTACAGACACACTGAAAAATTTTTGTAACATAATTTAATAAAAATTACTAAATCTTTTAGTAAGGACTCTTTAAGCAAACAAAACCTGGCATACTATATAGCAATGAAAACTGATGCATATCTGAGAACAGATATTCAAAAATAATATTAAGTAAAAAGAGAGTCACAAAAAGATATTTGCGGTGTAGTGTAATTATATACTTTATCAGATATCATATATTGGTACATATTAACACATATATTACATATATATTATATTACATATAAGCAAAGGAATGGTAGCATTTTCCTCTTGGGAGGAAGAAGGATATGTGGATGAATATAAAAACAACCACACGTTAACAGTTATATTTTATTTCTAAAAAATTATAATAAATTATTAAACCTATATCTTAAATTATGGTAGTGAATGTACAAATATTTATTATAAAACTCTTTACTTTTCAGGTTTTTCAAAAATATTCCCAAACCACTAATTAAATATTTTTAAATAAGTAGACATTTGTTAAATAAATTAACTTATATTTTTCAAAACTGGTTTAAATTGAAATTTAGAATTGTCATACCACTTCATGAAATACCTTTTAAAACATCAAAATTGTTGATAGTTATCACTGTTGTTTCCATTAGAGTATTTTAAGATAAATTTCTATGACAATATATTTGAAATTCTATATAATACATACTAAAGATATTAATTATACTGGTAAAAATAAATTTTAGGATGGGGAAAGATTCATCAATATACCAGAAGATATGTGTAATTTGAAAAAGATTTAAAATTAAAACAAGGAAAAATCACTCCACATAGCTTGATATATAGTTTTCAAAAGAGAGACTTAAAATTACAACTTCCTAATAATTATCAAAAATTACTAATAATCAGCTCACCATCCAAGAGTTACTCCTTTGTGCCATGTTTTCATATCTATATCTATAATATATCATTATTTCATTCTCTCAAAAATTCCATGAATCATTCCCAATTGACGGCCACATGACGCAACTGAGGCAAGAAGATTTTAAGTAATAAGTTGCAAGTGACAAGCTAATATGTAACAAAACTAGTATTTTAAATAAGTTTCTTTAAAATTGACATCATACTCTCAAACACCATACTCTATTGCCCATCAGAATACATCCTAATAAAAAAACATCATGGATTCAATAGGTACCCAGCTTCAATGAGAGATACTGTCTGTTCTTTTTAAAATCTCCATACTTCTTCCTCCTGTCACACTCACTTAAACTCAGTAGGAAAATACTTTAATTAACTTTGTGGTAATATTTCTTTAATTTTCTTTATGGTATTATGTCATTGTTTGTATCCCTAATCCTTATATAGCTTAGTTTTATTTGATATTTTGTATAAATTAAGCCATTCCTTATGTGTTCCTCTATGACTTCTTTATTTGGGGTTCAATTTTATGTTTATCCATGATGATGCAACAATCTGCAATTATTTCAATTGAACAAAAATTATACATTTTCATTTTTAAAATGTTGCTGATGCTATTAACACTTTAATACAAATTTCCTGTTCATATGAACATTTTTTTTAGCATGTACTTAACCAGGAGTAAATTTTTTGGTCACATGATATGTATATTTTGACTTTAAAAAATAATGCTGAAATATTTTCTATAGTATTAGAATCATCATCACTCAAAATACAATTTATTTTCACCTTATAGCTGGTCTTCATCAAGATCATAAATGTAAAAATTTATTTAAGTGCCTTATGCATTGACCTATTATATGCTCCTGTTTCTCTTGATTCTCAATCTATAACTTTAGTTAAATCATAATTGATTGTGTTTTTTTTTATAATACATGTTTAATTTGAATGTTGATGTCCTCTGAATTACCTATTTTTCTAGGCTGCTCATGACCCTGTAATATTGATTATTTACCTCAATCCATGCATTTAATAAGTAATTTCCTATATAGAATAACTTCAGGAATACAAGAAAAAATCTGGTATTCCTTATATTCCCTCTATTCCAAGAGAAGTCTAAAATTATGCAATTCTACTTAGTTTCTATAACTGCAAACTTAATTTTAGAACAAATACTCAGAGATGTTGAATGAAATATACAATAAGCTTTAAGGAGACAAAGTTCCAAGTGTATGTCTTGGGAGATGAAAGCAGTAGAAAATTTGTGTCTATGAAAGGGAAATTGACAATAGTTTATGGATGAGTTTTGGAAGCTGAACATGGAGTTGGCTTATTTTTATGCTCCATATTTCTTCTGATGTTGAGGGTGTTAAAAAATCAATATTTCCCCCTGTATTTTATTATATACCTTGTCTTATTACTAAAATTTATATACTTTCCCCATGTTCTCTCAATTGTTAGTCTGTACAGGAAGCAACTGAATTCATAATCTCTCAAAATGTCAAAATTACTATAAAAGATTTCTTGTTATTAATTTTCATGTATGTAACCACTTGACTGAAATGTTATAATTTGCAATGCTTTAAGCCAAAATAATGACTTAATGTGAATAGTTTAGAAACAGAGCTTGACAACAGAAAGGCATTCTTTGAAGGAAGAAGAGACTTGCCCACTTTTCTCAAATAATGTAAAAACATATTTATCTCACAAAAGTAAATATAAATATACTTCATATTTTTATAAATTGTTGTTTGATTTCTTATGAGAACACATTGCTCATTCTTATGGCTTCATATTCTCATTCATATTGCTTTCTGGAATGAATGTAATATCTTTTTTTTTTTCTGTCTGTCTAGATTTTCTTTAAATCACTGATTTACAGAAATTTCATTACTTTGGCATAATGATGTTCACTGAACTTCTTGGACCTTTGGACTTATAATTTTTATGAAGAAAATGTTTAACTATTAGTTAACTATTAGTTTTTCACACATTTTTTATTTTATCTCACTATTCACTTATTCTGACACTTCAATTATACACACATTCAATTGCTTGATATTGTTCCCTGAGTCATATGACTGTTCATTTTCTTCAACACTTTTTCTCTTTACATTTAACGTGTATTTCTTTGTTATCAAGTTTATTCATCTTTTCATTTGCAGAGTCTAATCTGCTATTAGGTTCATCCAGTGAATTTGTCACTTAAGAGATTATATTTTAAATCTCTAGAATTTCCCATCAACTATTATATCTTCCATTTGTCTGTTTTTATTTCTGTTAGTTTCCTCATTATGTTCAGGTTTTCCTTTAAACCTTTGAATATATTTATAGGGGATTTCAATAATAATTCTAAACTCTCTGACATTTCTGCTCTCTATTGATTTTTTTTCTGCTGGTTATTGGTTATACTTTCTGCTTCTTCTATTTGCTAATAAATGTATGGATATTATGGATGCTATAGTTTTTGTTTTTCAAGTTGTTGCTTTCTTGCTAAATTAGAATATTAAATTAATTTACTTGCAGATCAGCTTGATCTTCTGTAGGCATGTTTTTAAGTTATGTTAGAATAGACCTAGAATAGTTTTTATCCTAGATAGAGATTAGCCCTAGTATCAAAGTATCACCTTTCTGGGGCATATACAGAATTCTTGGATGCCAAAGAGATCTCTCTACACTCATTAGTTGAAAATCAAATATCTCACAACTACACGTGAGCCCTAGAATTGTTCAGTTTAAAGATTTCCAATAATTGTTCTTTCTGTGACAAATGATATTTATATGGTATAATTGTTCTTGGTTTGACATCTTGGAGCCTTGCTTTGAACATGAGGAGATTAGTGTATTATGGGAGTTTCAAGGAAATCCCTATAAAATTTCTTTTTTTTTTTAAAGAAATTTTCTCTCTTTCTCTCTCTCTCTCTCTCTCTCTCTCTCTCTCTCTCTCTCTCTCGTACTTTATTCACAAACCCCAGCTGATTCAAGGCTCAAACTCTAATATCATTCTCTCATGATAAAGCTGTCATGCTCTAGACTTGCCTTCCTTGTACCACTGTTTAGATGGGACTTTGACAGAAAGCCAGAGCAATTGTTTTACTGTCCAAAACTGTGATGAGTCTTGGGATTCACTCTACTACAAGCTAATCAGTTAACCTGACATAGTTTTATGATTACTGGTGGAAGACATTAGACTCCTAGGTCAAAAATGAAAGTCTTTATATTTCATGGTACAGCAGGCATAATAAATTTTACGTTCACGTGAGTTCCCTTTATCTCCCAAGTCTTATGGATATGACCCATGGAAGGGTAGAGGTAGATGCTATACAAGAAGTTAGTTTTATAGCTGAAGAACCCTTAGCCTAGCAAACCCCAATCTTTGATATAGGATTTGTAAGCAAACTTGCCTGATCTTTGCCCAGAAGAGAAATACTATTTTTCTGTTCCAAGACTATTTGTTATACAAATGTACGTGAAAAAGTTATTGGGACATAAGTCAATATCTCTGTTGACATAATGTGTAGAAATGTGAGACATTCACAGAAGACTGATTCCCAACACTTGCCTCATCTGTTTCTCTTCTCTTAGGGAACACAATCCTGTGCTGCTTCTTATTCAAAATCTGAAAACAGCTATTTCATCATTTATTATTGATCCACTTTTATAGTCCTTTGCATAGAGAAACTAGTCAGCTGACAGTCATATCAAAGAGGAAGTCTCAATTAATATTGTTTTGAGATTAGCAATTTAAAATAAGGTAAAATATAGTTTATATAATGACAAATCTCAAAAAATAGACGTCCCCATGTATAGTTAGTTTTCTTGCATAAGTTAAATAATTTAAATCTATTTCTTTTAATTTGTTGTTTTATAAAAATATGTATACACACATATGTATAATGTTTTATTAGATGTTTGCTAATTATGATTAGAGGTAGAAAATCTGTTACAGACCTATTAAAATTCCAATTTTTAAAAATCTCCTTTTTTTTCCAAGCAATATATTTTATGCCTAGAACATCCTTTCCTGCTTTTTCTACCCAAATTGCAGCTATTTGTCCTTATAAAATCAAATTTAAATGTGACTTTGTTGATATAACACATAATTTTGAGTCTTTAGTCTCAGCCAGAATATAAGATTCTTAGGCGAATCTGAATCTCATAGACAGTAAAATTTGAGAATCACTGATATTTATGATGGAGAATCAATCTTGGATATTAATAAGCAAACTTGCATGTTAGAAGCAACATAAAGAATAGTTTGAAGAGAAGATTAAAGGCAGTGAGATAAGTCTGAAGGCAAGAGTTGATAAAGAAAAAAAACTACAGCAGTGAGAATTAGGTCAGCAGTCCTGGAAATATGGCTGGACGTGAGTGGGTCAACATTTAAGAAAAGAGAATCAACTGGGCTTAGGGATTGCTTAGATATAGGTAATAAATGAAAGAAAGGACTATACAGTGACTATCTATAAGGTTTTACTTAGTTCCCCAGGCAGAATAGTTTGTGTAGCCACATTTTCCCAACATCTATTACAAAATAATGTTTTAATTTATTTTATGTTTCTTTTTTTCCCCATTTAAGATGATGATAATCCTAGGTACATGCTGATGCAACTTCTACATTTCACTAAACTAGAATGAACAGACCAGAGACAATTTAGCAACAATTTATTTCCTTTTTATTCATGATGGATAATCATGCCAGCTGAAGGAACTTGATATGGGCACCACTGAGTTCTCCCAATTATAATGAAGTTATCAGTGTTCATATTGTTGCCCTCATTTGTAACTTCCTAAAATCCAATCCTATAACCTTTCCTTATTTTTCCTTTCATCCCTCAATCCTCATTTCTTCATATTTTTCCTACTAACATCCACAGGATAATGGACTTGATTAAATTGCTTTAATACTGCTTTCAATAAAACATGAATCTTATTTGAATCTCTTGCACTAGTTATTATGGTTAGAGGTAGGAAATCTGTTATAGACTTATTAAAATTCTAATTTTTAAAAAAATCTCTTTTCTTTCAAAGAATATGTTGTATGCCTAGAATATATTTCTCTGCTTTTTCTACCCAGCTCACATCTATTTGTCTTTTAAGATCGAACTAAAATGTAACTTTGTTTATATTATACATAATTTTGAGTTTTTAGTCTCAGCCAGAATATAAGATTCTTAGGTGAATCTCATAAACATTAGGGATTCTTAATGCTGCCTGTAATTTCTAGAAGCCTTATATAGTGTATACATAAAATCATGCAGACAGGCTGACAAGAATTTAAAATGCCAGACTGCTGAACATATTTTCCAGGAAGTTAAATATTTCCCTAGACATTACATCATTTCTCTTCTTCTTAAAACATCCACCATATTTCCCATCTTCTCTCGACTGCAAACAATTAAAAAATAACATTTCTAATTACCACAAAGATTTTGGTCAAGTGACCAGTTTTCCCTTAAACCTTGCATATGATGAGAAGATCAAATGAATGCCCGAAGTTAGTTATTTTCAAAGTATTAATTTAAGCCATGAACTACATATCTGAATTAAGTAAAATATGAAAGTCCACAGTGAAAAATATAAAATAGGTAAATGCAGAGCAATATTTGGAATATTACTGAAAACAATGACTTAATTCTTACCCAGCTCATGCCAACTATCCAAGTTCATTTCAAGGAAGGATATCTAGGCAGCTTTATGAAAACCATTTCCTGAATGCCTAAAGGAAAATCTAGATGTGCACATACTCTATTACCCAACTCCCTCTAGAACATGTGTTTGCAAGAAAGGCAATGCTGGGGCAGGGAGGCTTTCCTGAACCTATAATCAGTAGGCTCGTTGGCCATAGGGCCCAGGTAGGAGACAAAATTTCTCTCAGCTTAGTAGAAAAAAAAAAAACAACTATTAGTTCTTTTCCCAGTTGTAAAGATAATACTAATAAAATTGCATACACAAATATGTCTTTTCTTAGAACTAAAACATCAATTTCCTCAACATTACACAACATCAAGAGGAAAAACATCTGAAGATGACAAATTACAAAAGACAAAGACACAAACAAAAAAAGAAGTACTAAACTTTCAAAAGGCTAAAAGTTAGTCAGTAGTTGTATGGCATAGGTAGTTCATTCTAATTTCTGAACCTTAGTTTCCTCAATGCTTCGGTGAAGGGTTTATCCAGATGATCTCTTAGTTTTCTCCTAAAGAATCAAAATTCTTTGAAACTGCATGTGTAGATCATTTGCTGCTATGAAATAAATTCAGATTAAGGTATGATTTTAGCTATGACTTCATTTTAACTTGACTTAAAAAATCAGTTTAATTTGATATATGATATTAAGTTTAAACTATAACCTCCTGTTTCCAACAAGAATTCCTTAACTGCCTTCTCCTTTCTTCCACTGTCACATAAGTTCATTTTCTAAGAATAGAAACTATGCCATATAACATCACTTTATAAACAACTTTAACACAGCTTTAAAAATATATTGTTTTGATTCAAACACAAAGCTCACTTTGTGCATATATTACTTTGTTTTATGATGAAGTGTCAAATTTAAGAGCTCCCTGGAGAAATGTAAATAAATGTTATCAGGGAAATATTACTTAATCATTATGAATGCATAATATCCTTCCCTTTTATGTTTACTTAGATATCAGAAATATTTCAAGCAGCTGTCATTTTTAACTTGAATAAGCATACAGTTCTGGAAGACAAAGAATAAAACATTTTCCTTCTGTAGCCCAAAAAAACTACTGAGAAATATACAAGGATCATAGAAAAAGGTAAAGTAATTTGCATTGTTTTATTGATTAAAAAGTAGATTTGCTGCTATCTTGGTTTGTCTAAAATGATCTAGAAAAATTATAATCGGGCATAATTTCTTCTCTGATAAGAAATATGGTTTTGAAAATATCAATCATCATATAACTTATAAAACAGGTTATCATTAGATAATAGCATAAAGGAAGAAAATGAAAAAAAAGCACAGAAATAGATGGCTAAGCTTGGAGAGTCAGATATGTATAAAGAAAGATTGTTATCTATAGTGTATGGAGTCTAGAAAAAAAACACTGAAAAAAGAAAAACTCTAAAAGAAAAAAAGTTAATACTGAAGATAGAATTCAGAATCTAGATGTTCTAGATGGTCAGACTGTCATGGTAAAGCTACCCATATAATACAACATGCCACAATGACACTATTAAAAGGCTAAACATTGAAAAATATTTTGTAAGATATAGCTCTGGGTACATAAAGTTTATATAAAACCTAATAGGAGTTAAATTTTTTAAAATAAAACCAGCAATGAACACTTCTTCCCCATTTTCTATAAAAACAAAACAAAACAAAACACCCCAAAAGATCCCAAATAAACCAATAAATCAATTAAAAATAACATTGACTAAAGAGATTAGTCTCTTAGTAATCATTATGTGACTAATTTAAAAAAAAAAAAGAAAATATGGCACAAAAAAGTAATAGATATCCAAGTAGAATATTTAGATTTTCATGGGAAAAAGTAGATAGAATCATCTTTAATGTTTCATTGGAGAGGTGCTATTTTTATTGCTGTTTATTGAATGCTTAAACAGTGCTAATATGGCAAACACTCTTGTATTGGTATAGACTAGATCATTCCACAGTAAAAAATTATCACCTAAATCGGTAGCGTAAAAATATCCAGTCTCAACAACTGTAACTGTGGCCTGAAAAATCAAGAAGCTGGGAATCCAATTTGTTAAGGATCATGGTTTTAAACGCAGCTGCTTTTTAAGTGCAGTAAAGAACATGGAACACGTTACTTTTTAAACACACAAAAGTTTCATCTTCTCTAACTATAAACCTCATTACTTTGAGGAGCACTGAATCTTATCAGGTTTCTCTCAATTGAAACATTACAATGCAAGTGTTTCTACATATGACTAATGCTTTACACTTATATAAAATGACTGTCTTTCTTATTTTAATAATTTTTCTAATGTCATTTTGGATGAAAATGATTTATGATACTTGGCTCAAAAAAAACCTTCCTATGGTGAATATATAAGTTAGGTATAATTTATTAGAAACAACTACAGCAAAAACAAAAAAGATTTTAATTAAGCCAGGCACTTTAGGCTTTGGCTCTCAGATCTTGAAAAACACTGACTCAGAGTAACTAAGACAAATGTTGTTAAGTATATTAAACAGACTTTAAAAATATAAGAAGAGATGAAATACTGCCATTTGCAACAATATGGATGGACCTTGAGATAATCATACTAAGCAAAATAAGCCAGACAGAAAAAGCTGAAAACCACATGATATCACTTACATGTGGAATATAAACCTAAAAGAAACAAACAGGACAAACAGAGACTCATGGCCATGGACAATAGACTAGCAGTTACCAGAGTGTGGGGGAGTGGAGGGAGGTAGATGGGGTAAAAGGGGTCAAATATGTGGTGACAGAAATAAATCTATGAGTGGTGAATACACAATGTGATATATATATATATGCCTTACTGTTGAATTGTACACCTGAAACTTACTGGATTTCATTAACCAATGTCACCATAATAAAATAAAAAAAAAAAAAAAAATATATATATATATATATATATGAGATTTTAAAACCATTATCTTTCAATATTACTCAATATAATATGGATATTAGACATATTTTTCAATGTTATACTATGAAGGAACTAAACCAAGTATTTCCTTAAACTTCCCTAGGCAAAAATAAATTAATAGTTAAAATAATTTAATATCTTTCTATTCTTTGATTTTTTCCAATTCATAAACTTAATTTTGATGATAAAATACTTAAAACTAAATATTTTATATATATATGTATATATATATATATATATATATATATATATATATATATATATATATATATAGCAAAAAAGTCTCTGAAAATAAAGACATAAATAACCTAATGCTTCTGTGAAACATATATTTTCAGATGAAAAATTTAGCTTTTAAAATTTTTAAATTTATAGGAAAACTGTTTTAACTTGCTTCTTCTAATCTTAACTATAAGGTTATGGTTTATATTATCACAGTCTTCTCTCCATGTTAAGGGATTTTCTTGGATGAATGCATTTGTTTAGATATATAAACTATTATTTTGACCTTATATTTTTGGTATGAGATGATCTGTGTCAACTCTTCTTTCCCCATTTCCCTAGAGTATCTGAGCAGAAAGAGTATCGCTGCTTTTATGGATGGTTGGGTTTTGAGAGCAGTCCTTGTGTTAGGTAGTTAGGTAGCCATGAGTGATGGCAGCAAAGGTCCATCTCTGTAACCATAGAAATGACAACACTGACAGCCCCAACCCAAAAGACTGCCCCTAGGACCTCCCAGAAAAAACTCATTTTTCAAATAGCAATATCCTTACATCCTGGAGTACTAGGAAATAAAAGACCATAGCAGAGCAATCAGTTATAGGCCAGCTACACATGCTTGTGCAGTAAGGAGTACTCTGACCTTCTTTTCACTCAGTCTCATTATACCATCATTATAATGTCATACATATGCTCAGAAGTCCATGAATCTAATTATAAGAGACTGAATTTTGGGAAGGTACATGCACAGTTAACAATAGATTATTTAACAGCCACCTGTCAATCAAAATGATCTCACACATCAATCAGCTGGTACCACTCTTGTAACCTCCCAGTACAACCCAGATATAAGACAGACTTCCCTACCTCTACGAGGCTTCAGCCCTCTTTGATGTAGCCTGTTTCTCTCTTAAAACGTACTTTAATAAATCTTACTTTTCCTAAACTTTGCTGATCGGTAATTCTTTACTGTGTTGGTGGAAAAGACTGAGGCTCCCCAGCACCACCAGGCAATGACAGATTTAGATTGCCCCCAACATAAACTTGCTATTCATGTTCTGATTGCAAGACTTGGAAATCTTACTGGACATAAATTCTAGAAGGGATCATCGATGGTAGGTGCTAACTTCGATATGACCATTTTACATTCTAAAACACTCAAGTATGGCATTTACAAGATTTCTATCACAGTTGCCTAAGATTGGCTGTCAAGCAATCAAGCAGTCCCTAATTAAAACAAACAAACAAAAAACATGAAGACTGTGAGGTTGGCTTGCCACACTTTTCGGATATTTGGCTGGTAAACCTATAATAGGCCAAATGGGTTTAGAAAGTTTATTGTTTATACATTAGTTATACTTACTAATTCACTGTTTATTCTCCAGTTAGAACACAGAGAAATTTTCCTTGAGAATTGAGTTTTAGCTTGAGTCACTTTTGTGAATTTGAATGAGTTTATTATCAGCCCTATCTCAAAAGATTTATGGGATTGTGATCTCTGGATTAGGCCTATTGTGATGGTTAATTTTATGGTGTCCAGGTATTTGGTCAAACATTATTATATGTGTGGTGTAAGGGTGGTTCTGGATGAGATTAACATTTGAATTAGCAGACTGAGCAAAGCAGATTGCCCTCCCTTATATGAACAGATCTCATCCAGTCAATGGAAGACATGGGTAGAACAAAAAGACAAAGAACTTCTCGACTGCTTTCAGTGAGACATTATTTTTTTCCTGCTTTTGGACTCAAACTGAAAAATTGGCTTTTTCTTGGGTGTTGAGTCTGTTGTCTTACGACAAAAATTTTATACCATTGGCTATCCTGGGTCCCTAGTTTGTCAAGTACAGATTTGGGGATTTCTCAGCCTTCATAACTCCATGAGTCAATTCCTTACAACAAATCTCTTCATATATATTGGTCTTATTTCTCTAGAGAACCATGATTAATACATCTATATGTCACTTTGGAAAAAAATTATGACAATATAGGGATTTGACGGACAAGGGAGCAAATACGCATACAAAGGATATAAGCACACTCAAACCTTCTAAATTCTTGAGAGTTAGAAGTGTAGGCCTATTAAGACCATAAACAATTTCATGATAATCTCCAAATCCAATTTTTTTATGCAAAATAGCCTTGTTTTACAATATTTGCTAAAATTTTTTAAACTTTGTGCCAAATATATACTTGGCATGTTGATCATAGGTTTATGAGCTCTGTAACTATTTGTTTCAAGCTAAAGTCTAATTTTTACATTTAGATTCTTTCCCATGATTCATGAAGTATGGGTCCCTTCTGGAAGAATTCCCTTATTGCACACCGTAAATGTGAAAAAGAGCGTGAAATATAAGTTCCGATGTATTTGTTGGTGGCTCTGGCAACACAGAAGTCTGGTGTGGCATAAAAGCAAAGGGATGACTGTCAATAATTGGGCATAATATATCACAACTGAGATACCAAGTACCACCCAGAAGGAGATCTTTAAGAGTATCTCCAGTTTCTGGAGACCTATTTTTGTGCTCTGAAATACTTACCCTTGTCCTGTGTTTATGATCATGTAATTAAATGGTCTCCTCGGGATGCCAGGTTCTTTCTTACTCAGGGGCCTAAACTTTATATATCAGAATTTTGAAAAATGGTTAGAATGTACAAGAGGCTAGTTGAAGCAGGTAGGTTATAGAAAAGTAAAATTCTTCATGGAGTCATTTGCATTTAACAAGTAGAGAAGCTTAGTTTGTGATACATTCAAACATCATCTGAGATACTACTAAAATGGAAAAGAAAAAAGGAGCAGAAAGAGGAAGTGAATCAAAGGCAGGCATTTTATCCATTATTATTTTAATTAAAAATGTACTGTATCATTCACTTTATGTGTTACTCCTTTGACCACTGACCTGAGTCACTGTTATTACTCACTGAGGAAGAAGGGAATGTAATGGCTTTCTTTCTTTCTTTCATCCCTCAAAAGCTGCTGTTTTTGGCCCCTCTATTCTTGAGCAAAGGAAAGAGGGAAAATTAAAGAAAAAGGACACAGTATTACATAGGAAGTGCTATTATCTCTCCCATAAGCATGTTCTGTGTATCACACATTCAGATATTGGTTCTTTCGTAGGTATTTTAATGATGAGTTTTCCACCATAAAATCTCCCATTTGCTCTTCCTTTTCTGGCTGGCTATTTACAACTCCTCATCAGGGCCTGATATCTTGTAATGAAACTTCCATAATCTCATTTTAATAAGATCATTCACAACTCATTACATCATTGCAAACAAGACTAAAATCCCTGAAGAGTCACTCAATAATACTGCAAGGTTATAAATTAGTGTGCAATTGTCGAATGATAAAATCAAGTATAAATGAAAGGTAACTGATGGATTTTAAAACACAAACACTATAAATACCTGGCTGTTAATATGGCATTAATATTTTATGTAACATGGCATTTTGGCGATTATTTTGTTTACCTAGCTGATTTTGTCAAAATTGGTGACTGAAAAAATTGGACACGAAATTATACCATCGGTAAGCAAAAATGTTTTGAATCTGTATTATAACAATGTTAGGTACTTAGGCAAGAGTGACAGGAGCCAAGGCCCATCTCTGTAACCACAGAAACTTCCCTTGAAGACCTTCCTTAAGGACCTCTCAGAAATACCTCATTTTTAGGGTTATAAATTATCCCAAATCCTAGAGCATGAAGGCCATAAAAGCTGCTGGCCTAAACCAGCTACAAACGCATGCACAGAAAGTATTGCACATATCTTCAGCCTCATTGTATCATTATTATAATATTATGACTATGCCTGGAACTTCAGGAATCTGATTATAACGGACTGAATTCTGGTTATGCACATGCGCACTAGGCAAAGTTATTGCCTAGTGTTAATCAGGTGTCAGTCAAAATTACCTCATTTGCCAGTCAGCTAGAAATGCTTTGAGACCATCCATTATACTCCAAATATAAGTCAGATATTCCCACTTCTGGGCCCCTTTTGCTCTTCTGGGCTCTCCATTTTTTGCCCTTCTTGGTTCTCCCCATTTTTGCCTTTCTGGGTTCTCTCTCTTTTAGGTGGCCTTTTGTGGTCCTTTTGCTCTTTTGTAGCCATTTTGGCCCCTTTGTGTTGATTGCAGTGTTGGGACTATGGGCCTCCTTGGGGCATACTTTGTTTTTCTAAAATATACTTTAAATAAAACTATTAAATCTCAATGATCTGCAATTCTTCACTACATCATCTGAGGAAGAACCAAGGAAAAATGCTAACTATGGATCTGCGCCATCATTATCCATCTCCCCCCTCACCCCACCATTGGGGTGACACTGAACTCGGATCAGCCCCAATGGCAACAACAAGACACCCCACTAAATCATGCTTTTCCACAAGAATATTTGAGAGCTGCTATGAGGCAAAATATAATATGATTATGGTAATAGTAAACCATAGTTACAGCATATAATTATTTTGCTAACTAAAAGAATGCTCAACAACTGCTAATAGTGACTAAACATCATGAATCTAAAAATCAATTCTATTCTCACAAACAATCAGTAGGAAAGTTACAAAATAAAAGAATTGTATGATAAATTAAGCTGATGTATATATAAAATGGATAAAAATTCTGAATCCAAAAAATGTTAGGTCAATACTTAGGAGGTAATACTTACTAATTCATTTTATGAAGCCAATATTACCCTGACACCAAAACCTGGTAAAGGTAACACAAAAAAAGAAAACTACAGACTGATATCTCTCATGAATGCAGATGCAAAAATACTAAATAAGATACTACCGAACCAAATACAGTAACATATTATAAAGATTATATACCATGATCAAGTGGGTTTCATCCCAGGGGCACAGGGATGGTTCAATATATACGAATTGATTAATGTGATATACCACATAAACAAATTAAAAAATGATAATCATATAATCATATCAATAGATGCAGAAAAAGCCTTTGACAAGATACAGCACCCATTTATGATCAAAACACTTAACAAAATCAGTATAGAAGGAAAGTATTTTAACATAATAAAGATCACATGTGACAAGTCCTCAGCCAACATTATACTTAATGATGAAAAACTAAAAAATTTCCCTTTAAGATCAGGAACAAGGCAAGACTGTCCATTATCGCCACTGTTATTCAAATAACATTGGAGGTCCTAGCAAGTGCAATCAGACAAGAGAAAGATATAAAAGGCATCCAAATAGGAAATGAAGAAGTCAAACTGTCACTATTTGCAGATGCCATGATTCTCTATACAGAAAACTCTAAAGACTCCACAAGAGCACTACTAGAAATAAGCAAATACAGTAAAATTTCTGGATACAAAATCAATGTTCAAAAATCCATAGCATTCCTATACTGTAATAATGAAGTGTCAGAAAGGGAAGTAGAAAACATAATTACTTTTGCAATTGCAACAAAAAGAATAAAATACTTAGAAATAAATCTAATGAAATATATGAATGAAATATATAATGAAAACTACAAGACCCTATTAAAAGAAATTGAAGAAGATACAAAGAAATGAAAAGATATTCTGTGTTCTTGGATTGGAAGACACAACATAGTTAAAATGACCTTATTACCTAAAGAATTATATGGATTTAATGCAATCCCTGTCAAAATCCCATTGACATTCTTTACAGAAATAGAACAAGAAATCATCAGATTTGTATGGAAGCACAGAAAACCCTGAATTGCCAAAGTCATCCTGAGAAAAAGGAACAAGGCTGGAGGCATCACTCTGCCCAACTTCAAATTATACTACAAAGTGACAATAATCAAAACAGCATAGTTTTGGAAGTGGATCAGAATCGAGAGTCCAGAAATAAATCCATGTTTATATGGACAAATAACTTTCAACAAAAAAGCCAAAAACATAAAGTGGAGAAAGGAAACCTCTTTAATAAATGGTGCTGGGAAAACTGGAGGGGCTACCTGCAAAAGAATGAAAGTAGACTGTTGTCTATCACCACACATCAAAATTAACTCAAAATGGATTAAGGACCTGAATATAAGACCTGAAACAATAAAATACATAGAAGAAAACATAGGAGTGAAACTCAAGAACTTTTGACTTAAATAGGATTTTATGAATTTGACCTCAAAGGCAAGAGAAGTAAAAGCGAAACCATCAATAAAGTAAAGAGACAACCATCCAGATGGGAAAATATATTTGCAAGCAATGCCTCCAATAAAACATACAAAGAACACATACAACTCAATAACAACAAAAAACCCCAAATGATCCAAGCAAAAATGGGCAGAGAACCTGAACAGACACTTCTCCTAAGAAGACATACAAATGGTCAACAAATATATGAAAAGATGCTCAACATCACTTGCTATTAGGGAAATGTAAATCAAAACCACAATGAAATACCATCTTACACCTGTTAGAATAGCTGTTATCAACAGGACAAGTAATAACAAGTGTTGGAGAGGATGTGGAGAAAAAGGAACACTCATACACTACCAGTGGGACTGCAAATTGGTACAGTCACTATGGAAAACAGTATGGAGATTACTCAAAAAACTAAGAATTGATCTACCATGTGATCCAGCAATCCCTCTATTGGGTGTTTACCCCAAAGACTTGAAAACCCATATCAGAAAACATATTTGCATACAGATGTTCATAGCAGCATTATTCACAGTGGCCAGGACATGGAAGCAACCGAAGTGTCCTATGATAGATGACTGGCTAAAGAATCTGTGAGACATATATACCATGTAATATTACATAGTCATAAGAAGAGATGAAATACTGCCATTTGCAACAACATGGATGGGCCTTGAGATAATCATGCTAAGCGAATAAGCCAGACAGAAAAAGTTGAAAACCACATGATATCATTTATATGTGGGATATAAACCTAAAAGCAACAAATGAACAGGACAAACAAATAGAGAATCGAGAATATGGACAATAGACTAGTGGTTACCAGAGGGTAGCAGGGAGGAGAGAAGGGGAGAATGGATGGGTTAAAAGGGGTCAAATATGTGGTGACACTAAAAAATTAAAAATAAATAATTTTTTTTTAAATTAAACCTTTCACAGCTCTACCTAGATGAATCATATTTAGGTCCGGGTATTAAAAATGACTACCAATTTGCACCACCTTAACTGTTTCTTAGAAAACTTGCTCTGAAGCTCTCTATACCTTTGAGCAAATTACACTAATTAGATTTTTTTCCCTAGGAAATAAAATTTAAGAGCAGAACTTGAATCTGCTAAACTCTGATGAGTATTGTATCCATAAAGTCATATCATCCTGAGACAAACATCTACCTCATAAAAATCTGAAACAATTTGTAAGAGAAACTTATGGAAAACTAGAGATGTGTACCTTATAGACAAAGGAAGGTGGTCTGGAGAAAGGAAGATGGAGCAGCCTCAGAAAAGAGAAGGAGGCTGAGAGACTTCTTCTTGCGTCAATTTCCAGTTTTTTTTAAAATCTCAATACAATTTTTTTTTTAAAATAGGTTTGATATTAAACTAAGTGTCCCTTTTCTTAAGCAGTTTGAGTATATTCTTACGTGTATTAGATCTTGCAACATCTCAAAAGATAATGAAAACAGGAAATTGAGAAGTTACCTAAGGAATTAAGGCCAGAGGCAGTCTTCATGGATTTAATGCAAAGGAAAAATAAAATAAATTTCATATGAATATTCTCATGAAACTCCATTCAATATGACTACTCCTCACTGCCACTGTGCTTGGCTACTTTGAATAGGTTCTGGTAAGTGAGTACTCTGGATTTGATGATACATGTATAATCATTTGAAACGAAATGCTATTTTTAAATCATTAAAAAGTTTGACTATTCTATACTTTGGTGTTTGTTCTAAGAAAATTCCATAAAGTCATACATTTTTTGAGAGAAAATTGTCTTTTCAAATACTTAGTATTTGTGGCCTATGTGAAATACTCATGGGTCATCTTAAAATATTCTAATGAAACATATATATTTGGATGTGTTCTATCTGTATGATATCAATCATTTCATGTGCAGTCATGTGATTTAACACAATGTGACTGATGAAAGCTCTCAAGAGAAGATGTAACTGACAGAACCTAAATTGATGTTTTATGAAAATGTACCCTGGATATGCCTGAAAGGATGTTTTGATATGGCAAAAGGCATTAACATGCTATCTTTGTATTTTATGACTTAAAAGGTTAAAAGGTTCAAATAGATCTCTAGAGAAGCAAGATCGCAAAATAACGGGAATGATTTCTTTCCTGATGCTCCTATCTTGACTCTTATGAAATTCTTTCTATAGAAGTAAATGTTCCTCTATAAAACCAATCATTTGAATTCATATAATCTTAGTAGCACTTTTTACTCCTTTTTGTTCTGCTTCTATTACTTATATGATAATCTAGATATTCTATACCTCAAACATATAAAAATAAATTAACATCCTAATTGATCTTTGGATTCCAGCATATTTCCTCTCTCATATATTCCATATAACAAATATATACATTCAGTAATATCCTGATTATGCCTTCTATCTCAAAACCTACTTGCTTCATAAGTTTCCACGAATAAAAACACAGAAAAAAAGTCCTTTCAAGAAGACATGTACATACCCCAGCAGATGGCAAAGATGGCAGGGGGTGAGGGGGGACACATATATCTATGTATATTCTGAGATATCATTAAACACGGGAATGTTCTTTTTCTCTCTCAAGAATCTCCCTGGATTTGGATAAGAAAGCGTGGGCCTGGATATGAATTTGGGAAATGTTGGAAGAAGTCAAAGTTCCAAAACGACCCCAAGAGAGAAGGCATGAAGTTGAGTCTGAGAAACTTGGCAGGAGACTGACTGTATTCTGAAGCACAGAAACAAAAGACAGGGATATAAAAGTTAATAACAGGTATATCAAATGGTTCATTTATTTTCATTGTGTAGTATCACAAACATGTAATATCCATTTGATGGACTCTATCACAAATTGTTCACCATTCTGCTATTGATGGATGTTGTTTTGTTTCAATTTTGAAATTACTGTTAGTAAAACTGCTATGAACATTCTTGTACATATCTTTTCATAGACATTAATACTTTCTATTTTTTAAATATATATTTTTAATAAACTTTTAGGTATTAGGGAATAAATATGTTTAACCTTAATAGATATATCCAGTTTTCAAAAATGGTTGTAGCAATTTAACTCCTGCTAATGATGTAATTGTCCCATCTTCTCCACATCCTCATCAGCACTTAGTAATGAATAATGATGTGGAACATTTTTTTGTTTGTTTATTGGCCACTTATAACTCACATTTTTCAAGTGCCTGTTTAAGTCTTATTTCTATTATTAATGGAGTTGACTGTACTTAAAAAAATAATTTCATTAGATTTTTCATATACTTTGGATATGAGATCTTTTTCAGATATATGCACTGCTAGCATCTTCTCCCAGCCTGTAATTTACATTTATCTTAACTACCTTAATGGTGATTTCTGATGAACAGTTGTGCTTAATTTTATTGAAGGCTAAATTATATTTCTTTTGTTATTGAGTTTTGTGTCTTATTTAAAAAAATATTTGTCTACATAAAAAGCAGGAAGGTATTCTCAGGCAAATTTATTTAAAAGTTTTTTGTCTTAACTCAGAGTTGGATCTATGAGCCAGATCAAATTGGTTTTATTTATCATGCAAAGCAGGAAAAAGATGATTGGCCCAATATCAATTTGGGAAAAATTCTAGGTCTTTTGAATTTTCATGTAAAATGTAAAGCCACATGGTCGATTTACTCACACACACTCACACACACACAGATGTTGACTTTCAATATTGCATAGGATCAATAGAGTTATTTGGATAGAAATAATATGTTAAATATATTAACTTTTAAAGAAAAAAAGCATGGTAGATTATTGTTTCTGTGTAGGTCATCACTGATTTCTCACATTAATGTTTTATTATCAGTGTGGAAGTTTGCATATCTTTCATTATATTTATTGTTATACATTAAATACCTTTGACTACTGTACATTTATATTTTAAAATTCACTTTATAATTTTAGTTGTTAATTTACAGAAATCCATTTTAAAGTATATACCTTATATCCAGAAACATTACAATATTTACTTATTATTTCTAAATGTTTTTGATTCTTCTAGATTTTCCACATACACAATCATACCATCCACAGACATAAGATAGCATTTTTTGTACATGTGGGCAAAATCATATACTTTTTCTTACTTTAGAAAATCACATTAAATAATTTTGAAGTGTAAAACCATCTTCATTTCTAGAATAAATGTGACTTTCTCATGGCACATTATCTTCTTTATGTGTCTTTTTATTCTGTTTGTTAATAGTTTTTGATAATATTTGTTTTAAGACTAATGAGAGACATATACTCTTATTTTCCTTTCATTTAATATCTATTTAAGGTTTTGGTATCGAATTTATGCTGGTCTTATAATTGTTCTCACTTTTTCTATGCTCTGGAAAACTGCAAAATTTTATTAATTTTTCCTTTAATATTTGAATGGATTCCCTACTGAAACCATCATGACCCAGAATTTTCTTTTTGTGAAGTCTTATAATTATGGATTCATTGTTTTAGCATATATATGATTATATTTTCAATTTCTTCATGTGACAGTTCTGTTAAAATATTTTTTGTAGTGATTCATCAATTTTATCTACATTTTCAATATTTACAATTTATTTTTCTTTTTCTTATAATTGGATTTGTTAGAGCTTTATAAATTTTAATTACTTTTCAAAGAACTACATGGCTTTGTTTTCTCTATTTTACTTTAAATTGATTCATTCCTTTATTTGTTATTATTGTTACTTTATTTTTTGCCTTCTATTTATTTTCGGTTAAATTTTTATTATTTTTCTAGCTCTCAGAATTGGAAGCATAGGTCATTTGTTTTAAACAATTCTTCTTTTCTAATATATTCATTTACAGCTATGAAGCTATAAATTACCTCCTAGCACTACTCCAATTACATTTTACAGGTTTCGACATATATTTTCATTATTTTCAGCTATTGTTTAGTATATTTTAATATCTATTCTGATTTTTTCTAAAAATATGGGAGATGTATATATATATGTATATATATATATATATATATATATATATATATATATATACACACCCATATATATATATGAATGTTGCTTAATTCTCAAATATTTTCTAGCAAATTTTCTGTAATTGAGTTCTAATTAAATTTTAAAGTGGTTAGAGAACAGACCCTATACAAATTCAATTTTTGAAAATTGTCAAAACTTTGTTCATGGCTAGTATATGATCTATTTTGGAAGATCCTCCATGTGCATTACTAAGTGGTTATCTACACCTCAGATGTGTGAACTTCATTTTCAGTCCTGTGCAACCTCTGAAATCTCTGATAGGTATTCCAGACATATGGTGACTATTCTTTGTAAGCCTCTTAGAAAAAGGGCTAGCCAAGAAACTATGAAAATTCTCACACATACTTATGGGGTTACTTTTCCAAATCCCCCTTCTTTGGAGTCTCAGACAGAGAGGGCCCAAAGCATCAAGGTAGCTACGAACTCCAATCTCTGTTTCCTCCATCCAGAACCACAGTTGTGATTTAAAATCCCTGCTCTTGCTCTTATTTCCTGTCCATAATTGTTTGGAAAATATTCTGCTGGAGAATGCCTGGATTAATATAATGAACCACTGACATTGTTCCTTTTATTCTTTGCTTCACTGACTGTAGACTTGTCAATTGTCCAAATTTTGTGAGCAGTTGTCTCTATATTATGATTATCTTTTATAATTAAAAACAGTAAGAACTTATGATTCCAGCTACTTCATACTGGTCATAACTGGAAAGATTTGAAAATTTTTAAGGTTAGAGAATGTTGGTATTTTATGCTTATAGGAATTGCCCAGCAGTGTCATAAATATTAAAGATGCAGGAAGAAATAAAAGTTTCCTGGAACAACCTGTTTGAATAAATGAGGAATATTGAGATGTACCATAATGGTAAAGTGATTGGCCTTAGAAAGGATAGCTCAAAAAAAGTAAACGGTCTAAAAGTAGATATATGTTGTGGTGAGAGATTCATTGAAATAACCAGCAATGTCACCAGTTCAATGTCATGATGGAAAAGGAGGACTGAAGTTTGACGAAAAGAGGATAAATTATGAAATAATTAACTAGGAAAGTGGAAATGTGAATGCTTAAACTCAATGTGGTAAAATTGCCAGTTATTAAGGGATCATATTAGTTTTTGACCATGAATTTAAGATGAAAGCAATCCACGTTTTTCTCATCTATGTTTACCTGTGTATATACATATGAGGAAAGAGTAAAATTTTGCTTTACTCAGGATTATGATTTAACCTGGTGAGTACTATGAGGCTAGAAAGTATGTGAGCTTTATGTAACAAGGTGATTATGACAATTTTCCTTGTCATATAAAGTGGGTAAGGAGTAGTAAGAGTATAAAGCAGGCCATAGACAGTGAAAACCAGAAAGGACCTAAGGATTGAAGAAAGTTCAGATTTGTTTCAAAGGATTGTTTGAGATAGGATATTAGAGGAAATGAGCCAGAAAATAGTAAGTAATGTTCAGAATAAGGGATTTTAAATTGAATTAATATACGCTCTGCATCTTATCTTGTCTCCTGCCATTCCCCACAGCAGCACATTGTACATACAATTGACCTAAACATGGTTGTATGTGTATGTTTGTAGGTATTGTGTGTATGATTGTGCACATAAAAATTAAAGGGCAAAGTTTTATAGTTGGGCAAATGTGGTGGAGAACAAGAACACCACAAATGTAATGGCATATAATTGCTTAATTGAACTAATTTAGCAAAAGCAAGATTTATGAGGCATACATGATTATAAGGACATTTGCCTCTTGGGAAATTGAGAAGTTCTATGGCGGGCAATATGTTTTTCAATATGCTGTAATAAAAGTTTAAGGACAATTTATATCTATCTCAAACATAATTTAGCTGGTATCTGTGGTATTTGGCATTTCCAACTAATCCATCAAAGTGAGTCACACTATTTTTGAACAATAAAGCCCAGAAGACAAAATATAGCTATAATTAAAAGAGTGTCTCACACATAGTAATTACATTATCTGTGAAATGGTGTTTTCTAAAAATTCAATGAGAATGTAGCTTAATTGCATCTAATACCCTGCACATGTCTTCACTTACCCAGAACATAAAGTCAGTGTTGAATAAATACTAGGAAATATTTTTGCCACATTTTATTGAATATTATATATTCAAAATTTCATTATTTAGTAAGATACTTACATGATGGTTTTGTGTAAATTTTCTTTGTTGTAATTAATAATTAGGATATTTGTGTAACACTGGATAACAGAAAAATATAGACATGTTGGCTACATCAAATATAAAAACTTAATCATAATGGCCACTAAAATTATAAAATATGAGAAACAATAAAATGGAACAAGACAAATAATATACTAGAAATATATGTGTAAAACATATAGCAAGCAAAGAGGAATATCCCTGATACATAGCGATATTTTATTAATTGATGAGATAGAGGCATACCACACTATAAAAATGAGTAATTTAACGATTATAGGATGTTATTTGTATGTGAGTGATTTTGAGATTTTGATTATTTGTCATGAATGATAATGATGTTTAGCATTGCTTTATATGTGTTTCCTTTAGAAAATGTTTAACCATATCCAATATATATGGTACTTTTGAGTTGTGGTCTTCTAACTAATTTGTTGAGTATATTTTTATATATCTTTATAATATATTTGTGTATCATGAGGCTCTACTGTCAGTTGTAATTTCTTTTTCAATTTTTTTGTATGTTTTTCCTTAAGATAGGAAATTAAAATTTAAATTCATCATTCTTTATAGTTAATCTTTTTTTCCCCCATTTCTATTTATTGCAAAGTCTTTATTTTCTCAACTTATCTGACATGTCATTAAAATACCATACATGCATGGGCTCTCATTTCTATTCTGTGAATCAATTTATCTATCCCTATGTCTTACCATACTGTCTTAATCAAAATAAGTTTGTAATAGGTCATGACACGTTATAGGGCAAGCCTGAACTCCCTACCCTTCATTTTAGAAATAATATACTAGTTAGCTAAGAGAGACTGTAATACCTATTAAAGAGTAAGCATACAAGAATATCAATAGAAACATTATGCACAACAGCAAAAATCAAGAAATGACCTAACTGTACCACAACTGATGAAGAATAAAATAGAAGATTCTCAGTGGACTATTATACAACAGTCAAAATGAATGAATGAGGCATATATGCAAATACAATGGTAAATTTTGTGCATCAACTTGCCCAGTTGTTTTGTCAAACAGTATGCTAGATGTTACTGTATATGGTGTTTTGTAGGTCTGATTTGCATTTGCAATCAATTTAAGTAAAATGGATTACCCTCCATAATGTGGGTATGCTTCATCCAATCAGTTAAATAAAGTCTTTAAAAGCAAAAACTGAGATTTCCCAGAGAAAAAAGAACTATGCCTCAAGACTGTAACATAGAAGCCATGCTTGAGTTTCCAGTTTGCTGGCCTGCCCCATGGTTTTCAGTCTCAATAGTGCAAATTCAATTCTTATCTGAATTTCCAGCCAGGTGACCTGCCTTACAAATTTCAGACTTCTATGCTCCCATAATCACATGAGCGGATTCCTTAAAATAAAGTTTTCCTCTTCGTGTATATCTTATTAGTTTTATTTCTCTGGAGAACATTAAAAAAATGCATACCACATATAATGATGAATCCTAGAAATATAATATACACAAATAAAAGAAAAAAATGGAATTTGATAATTCATAAAAGAAATCTGAATAATCAATTAATTTAAAAAAATACCTCTCTAGGGGCTCAAAAAAGCAAGTAAACCCAATAATCAAAGGACATTATTTTCATATATTCAAAGGATAAAACAAAACAAAACAAAAACAAAAGCAAACATAATATGATGATCAACGCTTTCTACTAGTGTTAAGAAATCAGAAAAATGGGGAAAAAATATTTTCCTACATTGCTAGTGATACTAAGAATTATTATAGTTTTATTGGGAATGATTCTGGCATGATCTACTAGCATTAGAAACAATAGCACAATGGTTGGAAAAAGTATACTTATTTTATCTACTCAGTTATGTTATGCAGCTGTTAAAGTGGTAAGGGAGTTGGCGAGGGAGGAGGTAGTGAGATTATTTGTTTTTCTTATACATTTGTATATTTTATACAAGTAGCATTAATAATTAATTTGAAATTAAAGTAATAAGAATTACATACAGAATACTAAAAGATGCATATTAAATATTTAAGAAATTAGTCTAACTAATAACCTATTATTGAAGAATACTATGCTACAATGTGTTCAACTGAATTTTGATTATCATCCTTATTAATAAAATGTTTAGAAAATTATGCCATCTTGAATTTGTATTTAATTTTTCTATTTGTATTTCTTTCTGCTGTGAAAAATAATATAAATGGAGCCACTTCAAAATGGACTCAGAGCTGCCATCCCAGAGGAACTGCCTTGCATTTTACTCTTAAAATGTTTGGAATATTTAAACTGGGCAAAATAACTTTTGGATTGGGCTAAAGCAACATTGTAATCCAAACAATTGTTTGCAAAGCTAACAGGATAGTAGGCATTCTAACTACCAGATTGAAAATTAAAGACATTCTTTAGAATTAACACCACCATGTATAGCTAAAGAATAAGTTTCTTTGCACCTATTAAAATACCTTCATTGACTTATTAACACCAATAGAAATTTCTTCCTTCTTTTTATGTAATTATTTCCCTTCCCTTTCACTTAAAAACCCCTTGCCTTTACCTCCTAATTGGAACACAATTTGGTTTTCTGCCTGAATCAGCTCTTCCCAAATAGCTATTCTTTTGGATCTCAGATAAAGGCTGTTTCCTTTCCCTTTCATCTTTCATTTTTAAGTTAACACTTTTAACATTATTTAAAAATTGTTAATCTTTTTGAACATTCCATTTTTCTTTTTTATTGCCATTTTTCGGAATGAAGCAGTTCATAAACTGAGGAGAAAGAAATAAAGCAAAAATAATATGAAAAATCAGGTTGGGTAACAGATACAAATAGGCACCTTATCATTCAGATGTCTATTTTCTTTAAGTCAACACAAAACATTTTAAGATTTCATGACACTATGACTTCACTACTTATCCATCTAAATGAGGACCTTGTGGCTATACCTATTTGAACAATATTTAGGATAATATTTTTTTAAATATCTAGATTTAGATAGGAGTTTGACCAGCAAATAATTAGATGTTTATTTTTAAAAATTTATTTAAATTTTTCATTTAAATAGGCTAACTTGAAGGTGTTTTTTATGATTTGATTTATAAATATTCAATTTATTTTAATTAATGGGAAAATTCCTCTCTAGTTTTTTATATTAAAATCATATTAGCACTGATTTCTATTTTTTAGTGACTAAGAGAATCTTAAATTTAATTAAGATTAAATTTAATTTTTAATGTAATTTAATATAATTCAATATGATTTTTAATGTAAAAACCTGTTCTAAAATGAAAAACATGAATGCGATCCTTATATCTGTATAAGTCCTGAAAGTTACTAAAACAAATTATATATGGTGAGAATAAGCGAAGGCAAGTATGTATACTTCAAACAATTTTTGAAAATTGTGACATAATATACTATTATTAAATAAAACAGCTCAATTATATAATAAGCAACAGAGTAAGCAACATATTTGAAACATCTATCAACATCCCTGGTTTTACCCAAACAGGATTTTCACTACGATAATGTCAATTATTATAAAGACAATATATAGGTGAGTAAATGTTTCAAGTAAAGAATAATGTATCTTAGATGTCAAATCTTAATAGTTTTATGACACTGAGTCATGACTAGTGTAAATGACTAAGTCTTTAACCAATTACAAATGAAAAAAATACATAATGGGAAACTTTTGTTTAGAATTGAAACATTACTGTTTTCGATTGATAGCTAGAAACATGAATGATTCCATAATAGATTATGTCCCTGCACTGGAAATTATGGGAATTGGCTCTTTTCTGCCTGTTATCTTATGAAAAATTTGCTGTTCATAATTCTGCTACTCTACCCCAAATACCTAGATCCTTCTTTAACACTTCAAATTACACTTACAGGAATACGTGTGTGTGTGTGTGTGTGTGTGTGTGTGTGTGTGTTTACATTAAGATTAAGTTTATAATGACTATAAAATGATTTAGGAGACTTTTGGGGTAAGGACTATATAAACACAAAGCATTATGAACCATTACAAGCATGGTTTTCTTTTCATCTTACATTTGTTTCCCTTAGAGATAGTCAATTTAGAAAATTGAACAATTAGATTCATATATTTACAAATAGATGGTTGATTTTGTTACAGAAAAAGATATTTTCTGTGCTTTGTTTAGATTTGATAATCCAGAGTCAATGGCATGAAATTCTATGAAATTTTATCTTGAAGTTCATATACCAACCCTTTATGAAATTAAACCAATCGTTCAAATAGAGAAAAGTAGGTTTTGGAACAAATAGCTTTGTCTTTCTGCAAACCTCATGAGAATTTGTTCATGCTGACTTCTTATCTTAACATGTAACACAATCACCAATTAGTGTCCAAGTTACTGGAGCCATCATACCGCCAACTGTATTAACCTTATGTACTGGTTCAAGAAAAATGCAATTATTCTTCTTCTAAATGAATCACTAATTTCAAAGTTATTATTAACTAATTTAATCTTTAAATTGGCATAACCTATCAAGCTATGTATCAAATTTATTACTGAAGGAAAAGGAAAGAATATTTTCATATATATATATATATATATATATATATATATATATATATATATGTGTGTGTGTGTTAAAACCAAAGCAAGTAGAAAATAGGTTTTTCTTAAATTCAGTTACAGAGAAACTATGCTTTTAACCTTGTCCAGGTCAGAACCATTGGAAGAAAAAAAAAGACATTATTCATGTCACTGAAGACTAGGGGTAATTTTTCTAATTCCCTGGCATATTAATGACCAACAATGAGTGAGCCCCTTAAGTACCTCATTTATTGTCTTAAATATGAAAATGTTTTAGAGATTAGAGAGGAAATTGTTTGAATTAATTAACTGAACTGGCACTCAAGGGATCTGGTACAAGATTTTCAGACAAAAGCTGGGAATTTACAATAATGACATTTCTTTCATGGTTAGAAAATATAGTGCCAGTGGGATTTGGAAGCACTCTTAACATTTTAGCTGATGTCTGGTGAGGGCTTAAGAACCCTCTGAAACCATTTATTTTATTCATTGGAGACTTCTCTCAATTACATTATAAAAGGCATCACATTAAAATAGCCATGAGGCTCACAAATTTCATCATATAAGTGGAATCGGATAACTGGCACAATGAATATTCAAAATGCAAATGGAAGCTATTAAAGTAATAGCACCATTTTAAAAAATTCTTTTTACAGGAAAGGTAATGTGTAGAAAGATAAAAAAAAAAAAAGAACAGTGTTGTACATGGTTAGATTAATCACATTTTCATTTCTCTTGTGGGTTATCAGTTGCAAATGAGATTACTTTGTGCCTAAGAATCGATCCATATGATTCTTTTTACTGGTATGACAATGGAATTTGAAAAAGCATTTTGGTTTAACCTGGATTATGTAAATGCCCAAAAATGTAATGTTGGAGTAACAATCGTATTTATTGATTTATTTATCTAGCTATCTATAAATTCTTTCCCTATTCCTACATTCAGGTATTAAATTATCTATTCATCCACCCATCCATCTACCATCCATCCATCCACTTATCCACCCATTTACCCTCTATCTATTCTATCTAGACTGATCGATCTGTACCATCTAAAAGAACATCTGATACCTGCATTCTTTCTAACAAATGAACTATTTAAAAATGCTAAATATTAAAGCAGAACTTGCCTTATTATACCAATTTTGTAAGTAATACTCAAATATTTACATGTATCATGCCCCATTCTGTAATGATAACTTTATCTTTCCTAACAAACAAAAATCTGATATGCTCTAAACATCAATTTGTTCCAATTATAATGGTTTATGAAGATATATTTTACATAAATTCCACATATATAAAGTCTAAATTTGATAAGTTTTGACAGGTGTACATACCCATGGAAACATCACCACAATAAAGGCAATGAACATATTCATCACTCCAAAGTTTCCTCATGAAACTTTGTAATCCATCTATATCATTCCTTTCCCACAATCTTATCCCACCCTATCCCTAGGCAACTTTTGATTTGCTTCCTGTTACTATAGATTACTTTATATTCCCTAGAAGTTTATTTTAATAGAATTATACAATATGTACTCTTTTTTTCTGGCTTCTTTTAATCAGCAATATTATCTTTACATAGGCCCATGTTGTAGTTTGTATAAATAGTTCATTATATTTATTACCGACTAGTATTCCATTGTGTGCATATACAACAGTTCATTTATCTATTCACCTACTGATAGATATGGTTGTTATCAGTTTTTGGTTATGAACATTTTTATAGTTTTTATATAGATATATTAATTTTATTTTTTCTTATAATATCAAGTTTTCCATTTAGGTCTAATGTTGATTTTGAATTATATTTTGCATATGGTGTCAAGCATAAATCGAATATCTTTTTTCTCTTTGTGCATTCAATTTGCCTAAATCAATTATTTTAGCAATATTTTTAAGAGACTATTCTTAACTGGTTGATCATATATGTGTAATCAAAATCTGTTCCATTTTTAATTTCTTTATCTTGGTACCAACATCACACTGTCTTAACTATTATAGCTTTATAATAAATCTTGGAGCAGATAATCTTAGTTCCCCATCTTTGTTTTTAATTTTAAAAGTTATTTTGACTAATATGTGTACTTTGCTTTTCTATATTAATTTTAGCATCACTTTGAGAATTTTTACCAAAAAGTCTGCTAATAATTTGAGTGAAATTGCACTGAGTCTATAAATCAATTTGAGAAGAATTTACATCTTAAATGACTCAGTCCTCCAATCTATGACTATGTATATCTCACTATTTTTTAAGTCCCCTTTAATTTCTTTCAACAATGTTTTATAATTTTCAGAATGCACGTGTTTCAAATCTTTTGTCAAAGAAAGTCTTATATATTCCATATTTTTGATACTCTTGTAATACGGAATTATTTCTTAACTTAAATTTTTGTCATCACTTTTATATAGAGGTATAATTGATTTTATGTATTAATTTCTGCAACTTTGCTAAATTCACTTACTAATTCTAGCATATTTTTAGTAGATTCCAAAAGATTTTCTAAATAATGTTCATTTTGTCTGCAGAGCTGCATTGACTTGTCCTTCATTCAGAGAAAAGGCAAGTCAGTTGTTCTTGAATAAAACCAGATTTTCTTCTTACTTTCCAAATGAATATTTTTATTGCGTGTGTTTGTTTATTTAAAGCACTGACAAGATCAGTCAGTACCTTGTTGAATAGAAGTGGTAAGAGCAGACATACTTGGCTTGTTTCTGATTGGGAGAAAGCATTCAATGTTTCACCATTAAGTATGATTGCTCCACTTAGTAACAATATAATTGATCCAATCACTGAACTAGATTACAAACATTGTGAAATATTGCTTGTAAATCTACTAAGTTTATTTCATAAGTCTAGTAGTCTTCACTTCCAAAACAGTCACTAGAAGTCACATGTTGATTATTATTTATTCAACATGTTTAGGCACAAAAATGCTACATTTTTTAAAATAAGTTTTTAAATTTTCAATTACAATTGGCATATGATATTATATTAGTTTCAGGTGTACAACATACTGATTAGACATTTACATAACTTATGAAGTGATCACCCTGATAAATCCAGTATCTATCTGACACCATATGTAGTTATTACAATATTATGGACTATATTTCCTATGCATAATTAACATCCCTATGACTATTTCGTATCTACCAATTTGTACTCCTTAGTCCCTTCCCTTTGTCACCCACCCTCTGAAGCCCTCTCCCATTTGGCAACCATCAAAATGTTCTCTGTATCTATGTGTTTTTGTTTCTGTTTAGTTTATTTTGTTCTTTAGATTCCACATGTAAGTGAAGATGTATGGCATTTGTTTTTCTCTGTCTGACTTACTATACTCAGCACAATACCTTCCAGGTCCATCCATGTTGTTGCAGATAGCAAGATTTCATTCTTTTTTTTATGGTTAACTGATAGGCCATTGTATATATATATATATATATATATATATATATATATATATATATATATATATATACCACCTCTTCTTTATCCATTTATCTATCGATGGACACTCAGGTTGCCTTCATACCTTAACGACTGTAAATAATGCTGCCATAAATATACAGATTCACATGTCCCTTAGAAGTAGTGTTTTGGGTTACTTTGGATGGATATCCAGAAGTGGAATGACTGAGTCCTTAGTTGTCTCTTGTTTTAAAATCTATTTTGTCTGGTATAAGTACACCAATTTTTTTTCCATTTTCATTTTAATAAAATATATTTTTTTCATTCCTTTACTTTCAGTCTGTGTGTGTCTTTTGATCTAAAGTGAATCTCTTGGAGGCAGCATATGTAAAGGTCTTGTTTTCTTATTTGTTTGTCTACCCTATCTTTTGACTGGAGAATTAAATCCATTTACATTTAAAGCAATTGTTGATAGATATTTAATTATTGCCATTTTATTTATCATATTTTTTATCCTATTTTTTCTTTTTCTTCTTCTTAAAGAAGTCCCTCTAACATATCTTGTAATGTTAGCTTTTTCTCATCTGGAAAGCTCTTTATCTGTTTTTTTTTTTTTTTTTTTTTTATTCTAAATGATAGCTCTGCTTGGTATTCTTCATTGTAGGTCTATGTTTTTCATCACTTTGAATAGTTTTTGCCAATCCCTTCTGGCCTGCAAAGTTTCTGTTGAGAAATCAGCTGACAGTCTTATGAGAGCTTCCATGTAGGTAACTGCTTTTCTTTTGCTGCTTTTATGATTCTCTCTTTGTCTTTAACCTTTGGCATTTTAATTATGATGTGTCTTGGTGTGGGCCTCTTCGGGTTCATCTTGTTTGGGACTCTTTGCGCTCCTTGAGCTTGTATGTCTACTTCTTTTACTAGGTGAGGGAAGTTTTCTATCATTATTTCTTCAAATAGGTTTCAATTCCTTGCTTTCTCTCTTCTTCTTCTGGTACCCCTATGATGCTAATGTTAGTGTGCTTGATATTGTCCCAGAGGCCCCTTAAACTCTCCTAATTTTTTTGGATTCTTTTTTCTTTCTCTCTCTCTCTCTCTCTTTTTAAATGCCTACAGCACCTGGTATTCCTGGTATTCCTAGGTGGTCTCCCATTCAAGTACTAACCAGGCCCAACCCTGCTTAACCTCCGAGATCAGACAAGATTGGGAACGTTCAGGGTGGCATGGGCATAGATGGATTCTTTTTTTCTTGCTGCTGTTCTGATTGGGCATTTTCTGCTACTTAATCTTCTAAATAGCTGATTCAGTTCTCTGCTTCATCTAATCTACTGTTGGTTCCCTATAATTTTAGTTATTGTATTCTTCATTTATGACTGGTTCTTTTTTATGTTTTCATCTCCATTTTTGTCTTCTATTTCTTTGTTAAAGTTGTCACTGAGTTCATCTACTCTTCCCCTAAGTTCATGAGCATCCTTATAACCAGTGTTCTGAACTCTACATCTGGTAAATTTCTTGTCTCCATTTTGCTTTTTCTGGAGCTTTGTTGTTCTTTTATTTGGGACATTTTATTTGTCTCCCTATTTTGGCTGCCTTCCTGTGTTTGTTTCTATGTATTAAGTAGGGCTATTATGTTTTCTGGTCTTACTAAAGCAGCCTTATGTAGTAGGTGTCCTATTGGTCCCTGTGGTGCAGCTTCCCTGGTTACCTAAGCCAGGTGTTCCAGGTGTGTCCCTTATGTGGACTCTGTGTGCCCTCCTATTGTACTTGAACCTTGGTTGCTATTTGCAAGTCAATGGGAGAGCTTAACTCTTGGACTGATTGGTTGCGAAGACTGGCTGGTGACTACGAAGAAGGAGCTGTTATGCAGGGGCTGATCCTATGGAGCAGGATTCACTTTAGCAGGGCTTTGGTGCCTGCTCAATTTTCCCCTTGGGTGTGTTGACCTTGGATGCAGCCCCAAGTAGAGCTTTGGCTCAGTTCTCCTTGGAGGGGCCCCACTGCAGACCAAATTCAGCCACAGCCTGTGCTCTGCCCAGGGCCACCTGGCATGAGCCATCAAGCAATCTGCTGATGGTCACCACCCGCACTAGGCTTGACGGTGCCTCAAAAGGCCAAGCTGCCAAAAGAGGCCAGCTGCTGTTAGTGCCGGGCTTGGGACTGCTCAGCAAGAGGTACAGGCCACATGAAGGACAGATGCTGCTTGTTTGGGTTTTGTGAAGATGGTTATATTCTTAAAGATCTATTAAGTTTTTTTTCCCCCTAATGAAATCCAATTTAGATTTTATTGAATAATATTCATTGAGCACTTAGGTCCTTAGGGGTGTTTTTGAAAAGAATCTTTTCCATTTAATAACTAATTTAGAACTAATTTAGAACTAAGAAGACAAAGTCAACAATATTATATATTAAAATTTCAAAAGGAAACAAATTTCTTTCTCTTTCACTTTACCTAGACTTGAGTAAAGCATTCCACAGAAAGAATCTGTAAAGATTCACCATGCTTTTCTATGAGGCAAGTTTTTGGTTCATTGCACTTAGAACTGAATAAAGCATCATAGTCTGAGTGATATCTGTACAAGAAAGGATAAAACAGAAAAACTCCATCATCTACTTTGGGGGACTCTGCCAGTCAACAACAATGCATACCAGGTAAGACTGCATGACTGAAGCTCAATAAAATGATGAACTATTTTTAGCTTAGTTTTTCCCCCCCTCTATTTAAAAAGGCATGACTGAGCTTTGTGTTCATATTTTCATAAAATGATGGCTAAATAGCACCAACTAGAGCCAAAATCAGATAAGGCAAGCATCCCCATGTTTCTACCAGCAATGCCTCTGCTAGTCCCTCTTGGACCTATTTTGAATAAATCCTGCCTAATATTTAGAACTGTGCCAGTTTAGATAGAGGATCATTTGTGACCCATTGACCACTCAGACTCAGGATTATATCTTTGAATAACTAAACCTCTAAGGCAATATCCCTTTAGTACTAGAGTGAGTGAAAAGAAATACTGTCCTATCAAGGAATCATTAAACTAGAAGGAATTTAAAAAGTTATTCAATTCAAGTACACTCTAATTTATATTTTAAAGACCACATGAAAGGACATATCACAATAGTGTCAAGATTACTTGGCTATATTATTTTGCTCTGTAAATAGTTATTCTGATTTCTTATAAATAAGAGAAATTTCCTTATTGTTGGTCAGGAAATTATTATAAATTATCTCCTTAATTATGATCTATTTTCCCAATCAGTGTTGCTGGATTAGATTTTTTGACCAAATCTATTTTCTAATTGAGTACCCTAAAATCATGGACTAATTTATATGTTTGTAATTGTTTTTTTCTTAAAAAATCCATCAATATCATAGTTTACATTCAAATATTATATAGCCGTTTGAAAAGAATGTTAATACTTTATTTAAACATATTGAGATATTTTATTTTTCTCCAACTTTATAATTAAAATGTATCAATAAATTAATGGTGAGTTTTATTTTTTGTTACACATATGGAATCTTTCTTTTTTACATGGTCAATTCTTAAGTGTGAATCTCAGAGCGTAGATTAAGTTTGCTTCAGTAGTATTTCACTGAGTGACTATACTTTGTCATGCACTTGGCTATGCAATTAGATTACAACATATAATAAATCATGAAGATTGTATTTCAGAAAAGAATAGTTTGATTAGAGAGATAAATACTTAGGTAAGTGGTCAAAATTTCCATTGCTTAAATGAACAGTGAAGAACCATAAAATAAGATGTGTGGCAGGGTGAATTTTACAGTAAAGAAATCAAATATTTTTCAATATTATTCAAAATAAAGTGATATTTAGAGCTCAGGATGGCTGGCAATGAAAATTATAGGAAGCAAAAGTAAAAAGATTCAAACTCAGACATGTAATAGTATCACAATGAATGTTCATGGATGAGCTAACCAAGGGAAGTACTTGGTTTTCAGTCTGATATATCTATGTAGCCACCTATTTTGTACTTCCATTCAGGGGGTATAATTTACTGGTGATTTGCTGAGATATGGTAGGAGGTGAGCACTTACAGCAAAATTTAGTTAAGTTGAAGGCATAGAAAAGAGAAATTACTTAAGGGGAAGTAAAAAAGAGGGACTTGGTTTATTCCAAAAAATCAATTTTTTTTTATGGCTCTGTTTTCTAAAATATACTCTATTTCCAACAACAAAAAAAAAAGAACAAGATTGTAATAGACATTTGTTACAATAATTTGCAATAGAGTGATAACTTGGACCATCGTGGTAAAAGAAACTGAAGGTAAAATATTAAAATCAACATATACTTGGAAATTACAAAAAATTTCTGCTGGATTGTCTGTGGAGTATCAGAAAAAAAGAGGGGTGTCAGAATGGCTCCAAGAATTTTTCTCCTGAACAAATAGAAGGATAATATGTCATTACAGATATAAGGAAGATAGCCAGGGGAAAGATTTTGGGAACGGATGAAAAGAGTTCAGTTTATAACCTGTTGTGTGTAAGTTGTGTATAAAGCACTCAAGTGGAGGTGTCAACTTGTCATGGATATGAGTCTGGTGGTTTGAAAAAAACTTGTGTTACTGACATAAATTTGGGTATTATTGGCATATGCGTGGCATTTAACGCCGTGAAGTAGATGAACTTTCCTTCTGTATTGTCCTTCCAAAACATGAGCATAGACAGAGAAGAGGAGTGTAAGAACTAACTCCTGAATGATTCCTATGTTCAAGGGCTGCGGTGGAAGAATCTCTGGAGAAAACAAGATAACCAGAGAGAGCTGCCTACCTACAGACAATTGAAAAAGTGCTTTAAGAATAGAACACTGAGCTGCTGAATACTTGATAGGGTTAATATTTTGTGGAGTAAAATATAGGCAAATCTTCTGCAGTGCAAAACAGAGCGCAATTATTAAAGCAGCTATTGCAACTTGCTGTGAAGAAGGAAACTTTTGTAAGAAGAGCTGGGAACACTGTCAGGGGGTAGCCAAATACACTCATCTTTCCCTATGATCAAAGTATGTGTGACAAAGACAGTAAAGCCAGCAGAAGCAATGGGGCACTTACAAATCAAGTAAGAAATCAGTCAGTAAGGTACCCAGAGAGCAGTGATTAAGTTGTTGGGACACAGGTATATATGCAACATTTTCCTTTGTGCATGTGACACCTACAATTACCCCACTGAATTTTATTGACTTATCCTTTTCTTCTATTCTCAGTAATGCACTGTTATATGGGCTGTATAAATATAAAGCCTCTGTTACTTCTTCTATCTTGTGTGCAAATTCCTCTCACTCCCTCTGCTCATACACTTATATCTGATTAAGGATCCAAGTTCCTTGGCAGATGTACTCTAACTTTGCTACAGTTATAGGGTGGAGTAATTATGTAATTTTATTTTTTTCTCTTGTCAAAGAAAAAGATATAATTTTATGTTTAATTAACATGAAGATTATACAAAATTAAATATTATATAATTAATAATTATATGTCATGCATTTGGTAACATGAAAGATCATTTATTCATATAACACAATTATGTAGTCTGAACTTTATTCTTATGATATGGATAAAGATGTGAAAATGCAAAGATGAGCAATGATTTCATTAAAACGAATAAATAACAGTTGTATTTCATAATACAAAAAAAACCAGAAAATTGTATTTTACATGAGAAGAAATATATTTCCCTTTTCCATGGATATCTATGTTATATCAAAAGAAACTCATTAATCCTAAAGTAGTAGTACATTCTGTAAATGCTGGATTTGGTTTATTATCTGGGCTATTATAAGTGTGAGGCCTTTTAACTTCTAGAAACATCCTTCAGGCTGTGTTCTAAAGTGTAAGAATTGAAATTATTTATGTTTATAAAACAAATAATATTTTAGTAAAGTTAAGATATTTTAGGATATCAGAATGGCCAGGATCTAGTTATCTCCCAGAATCTGAAAAACAACTGTTTCTATTTTTTCTCCCTTTCTTTCAAATATGGCAGTTATTTACAACAGTCATATACCACTTAATGACAGAGATATGTTCTGAGTAATGTGTCCTTAGGTGATTTTGTCATTGCATGAATATCATTGAATGTACTTATGCAAACCTAGGTGGTATAGCCTACTATATACCTAAACCAAACGGTATAGCTCATTGCTCCTAGGTTACAGCCCATACAGCATGTTGCTGTACAAAACAAAATGATATTAATCAAGCACAAGAGAAAATTATGTAGTCGAGAGACATGGTAAACAGTGATGTGTGAGGCTGCTGCAGATGTAACATGGCATGCTGTTTTACAGCAAATATTTTTTTATGAGTAGAAAGAGTACACTCTAAAATAACAATAAAAACATAGTATAGTAAATACATAAACCAGTAACATAGTCATTTATTATCTTTATCAAATGTTATGTACTGTACATAATTATATGTGCTATATAGTACTTTTATACAACTGGCAGCACAGTAGATTTGTTTACACCAGCATCATCACAAATGGGAGTAACGTGTTATGCTATGATGTTATTATGGCTTTGACATCATTAGGTGATAGGAATTTTTATAATCTCATGGAATCGCTGTACTATATGAGGTCCATCATTGGCCCACAGGCCATTAGGTGGCACATAACTGTTATATGATCTTGGAAGTAATCAATATTCTTCTAATACCTGCCTTATATTGACAATTATAGTTTCCTAGCCTTTTATTGGTAGGTAAATTTCAAAGCATAATTTGTTAGACACTTACAGAAATAGGCACATATTTGTCTAATTAGTAAATAAAAAATAATAATGAGGAAAAAGTGAGCACTTCTGAAAAGAACTTGACTCTGTCAACTCATAAACATGTTCTTTGACTATCTGAGTCTTCCTCCTTTTGGAGTGAAATAGCTCTGGATGAGAGCAAAACCCAAGATGCCAGGGTTGCTCACATAGAGAGTCTCCCCTCGGATTTGTTGTAACATTCTTGGACCTGTGGGCAGGCACAGTGGCTTGTTCACTTCTTTATTCCCTATAGATTTCAAACACTTCCTCCAAGAAAGGTAAGTTTCTATTACTTTTTCAGAGATGGTAGGACTGTTGTTTTGAATCTCAAGATTGAAAAAAAAAAAACAAAACTGAAATGAGAGAACATACATACAAACTCAGAATCTCTTGGACAGTCTGCTTGCATTAATCACACCTACATAAAGACAAATGTGAATTTTTATATCTTTAACGAGATGCTTTTCTTCTTTTTTTCTATCTCTTCAAAACTCTGTACCATAAGAGTACCATAAAAGTGAACCTTTAAGCAGATATTCAAGCTTGCATAAACCTCTTTGCCTTCCCCTCTCCTCATCTTAGATTACAGACCTTCTGAACAATGTAAAAAATGTATGCAAGTATATAAATATGGAAATTTAACAAATCCCTTTTTATCCTCCTTCTCTATGGGTTCTCATAAAACAATTTTTGAATTAAGAAGATTGTTTTATACATTCTTGCATCTGAATCATATTAAGCCCAGATGATCAGACTAAACCTGCTCATGGGCTTATGACAAACTAATATGGAATGCTTGAGATGGAGCAAGATTTCCAGAAAATGAGGCTATTTAATATTATTGAAGCTGTTTGATATTTAGGCATTCATTTGTTAAGATATTGATGTTGGCATTATGTTTCAAACATATTAAAAGCTTTGAAATATTTCAAAACTTTTTTGAGCTATTTATGGGGCAATAATTCCTTAGTTTGACTTTAAGATACAAGTATAAAATCAATGTAAATATAAGATTATGTTATATTTATTGACTTTCCACATAGTCTAAATGCCTAGTTATCCACCTGTGATGTGGTTAAAAAAAAAATAGTATCTTACAAGTAAAAGTATTGACTCTTGGTTTTCGATACTGGGTACACTACTTGCATTTGTTTTTTATCCTGTTTCTTTTACACTAATGACAAAATAATAACCTCACATAGATGTTATTATGTTGTGAGGATTGAGTCAAAAAACATATGTAAAAGGAAAACTGAATAGCTAGTATATAGAAGACAGCAAACATTTTGTCATATAGATTTGAATGAGTGCTTTATCTTGTTTTCAAATTTCTCTTTACTATCAGATATTAGTTGATATAAATAAAATATTATTTTATACCCAGTACTTTTACACTCTTAAAATTATCTCTGATAAAATAGGAAAGCTGTGTAACATACTATAATTTAAAAAATCTGAATGGTAATTTACCAATTGAACAAATATTTTGTGGGCATCCACCTTGGATTAATCCTTTTGGACACTGGAAATACAAAGCCCCTATTTACCCATTAAACTTAGATTTAAGAGTGGAAATTGGATAACAAACAATAATTATAATAATTTCAGAGAGTGTTAGGTACTATGTGATGAATCATAAAGACTAATGAGCTAGGTAGAAACTAGAAATGGTAACTTTTGATTTAAGCATTCTTAGAAGATATTTCTGTTGAAGTGACTTGAGACTTTAATGGTGATTTCAAGATTTGTGACATTATTATCATTACTACATTTTTTATTACAGATAGTTATTCATTGAGCTAGAATAGACTGAAATTTTATACCAGCTATTTAAGCACCAAAATTGTTGGTATGTCATATTTTTGAATAATCCATATTTTGTGACAAGAATGTGTTCTGGCAAAGTGGCTATTACCTTCATGCTCACGTGATCTGATTTACTTCAGATCTCCACAGTTATGATTTAATGACGTTGGTTTCTTAATTTCAGCTCTTTGGAATAGGGGTTTTTGTTGTTTCTTTTGGATCATATTATATACATTGTACAATTTTTCCTTTAATAAAGTCTTACAGAACAGAAACTTGCAAAAAGAAATTATTCTCTGGGGATATAGCAAAATTATTTCTGTGTCCAGCATTATTTGTGTCTCACGTCACAATAAGCACCTAATTTTTTCCCTTAACTTTACACTTTTTAAAATAACCACTTCAGTTGTGCTGGGCTGTATGTAATTTTTATAATTCTGATGGCTTTGGCTGTTTAATATGGTATATGGCACATGAAAATCAGAAATAAAACTACTGCTTGGCATCAGTACAAGTTCAATATCAAACAACTAATGGTGAGGTATCTTCCACTTGCAAATCTTTTCTTGGCCATAGATACACTCATGATAAAGCACTCTGTTTACTAGCCGTGGCAAGGGCGTATAGCTTTCCCAGGTGTCTTGTATTTGGAGTGAGAATTTTAAGTTATTATTGGTTGAAAAAGTTGATTTTCCAAATGTGCCCCATAAATATATAAGCACCTAGATTAACTATTTTTATAATAATCTTCCTTTTGTAGTAACATCTTCATTTTTTTTCCTGCAGTGGTTCAGCTGAAACAATAAATGATGTTTCTACCATAATCTTATCCACATAATATTTTTACATCTTTAATTTAAAGTCCACAAAATTGCTTAATAATTATTTTCTTTCACTTTTCTTCCTTTCTCTCTCTCTCTTTTTTTTAAATCATCCTTGTATTCAATGTCTTCCTTTCTCTCTGCTTTACATTTGATATTGAAATTCTTCCTATTGACCTTCACTAATTAATGGCCTAACATTTATATAATTTAAAACAGAATTAAACAAACAAAAGAAATCCAAATGAGCAGAAACATGTTATCAGGGGCTCTATTCACCTGAGCGTTTTTATTTCTGTCTACAATTTTGGCTGTAATAATAATGTAATATGAGAGTTCGATATAAATTTCTAGTTCTCTTCACAAAGGAAACTGAAAACTCTTGGGATAAGTAAGAGGATAGTATCTTTCATGATAGTATCTTTTATTTTGCTTTCTGCTAATCCTGTGTTTTATGTCATATGCATTTTTATCCCATACTCTTTTTTATTAGGAGTGTATGTATTTATGTTTAGGTCTTTTTTTACTTTGTTTTTGACACTTGCACAAATACTCAAAGTTTACTTTTACTATAGTCTTAATTGACTCTCCAGAAAAGTGTCTTCCTGCAACTCTATATTCTAAAATATTTGCAGATACCCCTTGAGTTAGTAAGCTACCTTCTCTTACCATTGGCTCCCACACCTGTATGGAAGAAATAACATACTTAACTAGGAGTGTGGATTAGAGAAATTTAAAAAATCTCAATAAAGAGAAATATAATAAATTGTCACTATCTCAATATTAAAAGAAGCAAAGAATGTAGAAAATGAAAATTGAGTTTTATACAAGTGACTTTGTGGTGAATTAATTTGCATTGTAAATGAGAGGGTTTTTAGTATGCAGATTCTGAAATAAACATCTGTAGTTTCTTAGGTTGAACCAAAGACAAACTATTTCTGGATGAAAATTTTCTGCTGTTCAAAGATGACTTTTAAATCATTTAAATATTGACATTAGTTCAGGAGTGCTAGATGGAAGAAGCCCTCTGGAGACATCAGTGGTGCCTTTATTTCCTCCAGAGTCTAAGCTTTAAATATTTAAATGCAGTTAAAGGATTCAAAATTTGAAGAAAAAAAAATGTAATGATGTGCACCACTTAGTTTACTCGATTTTTGTGTTAGTACTTATTGTAAATTCCCCAAACAGTTATCATTTCTGGATCTTTTCTCTGGTGATTTACAAAAGCAATTTCCAAAAGATCTCTAGAGCTGACTTAATTTTCCTATGGGGCACAGGGTCTATGCAGCAATAGACATGTATACATCAGGGTGATTCTCAGCAACATACCTGATGGAGGCAATATTTTTAATTTTAAATCTCTTTGAAGTCCAAGGAACTCTAATTGTGGAGCTGTTTTATGTCTGTTCATCCGGGCGTTCCCTTGTATCTGGGGTGACTTATTGAATACCTATTATGTTCAGGTATTTATACTTGGGGTTCAATATAAAATAAGCTAAACGACAAAGCCTCTGTTTTCTAGTTGAATGGGAGAAACAGACACGTAATCTGAACATTAGCACAGTAAATATTAGAGGAGAAATTCGAACAATGTATTACGAGAGCCCATAGGAAAAACATCTACTCAAGATTGAGAAAAAGATTGAGCAAAGGTGAGTATGACAGCCTTCACAGAAATAACCCTCATCTTAAATAATAAGTAGAGTTCTGTTAACTGACAAAGGACATGTTGAGGCAATGGAAACAATAAAATTTTGATATAGCTAAAAGATGATGTATAAGTGTAAAACAGGCAATGAAAAAGAACATATGAGTAAGCAAGACCTAAATTAGGAAAGATTTTTAGATTCCATGCCAAACAGACCTATTTTATTTTGTTGCAGATGATAGTAAATCACATTGTGATATTTAAATAAGGTTGAATATATAAATTTGTCTCTTTCCCATTACTATCCCAAAATGCATGGCCATCCTTATTAATCTTCAAGAAAATCCTTTTGGCAAATAACTTCTTAAACTATCTCATGGAACATTTTCTCTTTTAGAGATATTTGTAATTCGACAGGAAGTTTCTGAAGATACAATGTCTTCGTTCAAAGAAACAATTTCTATTGGTAGATGATAAGGGTACCGTGAAAGAAATATAGGAATATTATTTGAGACAGGACAATCTGTTCTTTCATTCCTCAATTAAAACCCATCCATAATCCACTCTGCATTTACCCTTCTGATTTATAGGAAAGGTAGATTCTACTCTGGTGACCACTGGGAGTCTTAGAAGATGCTATATTCACTTTACAAAAACCTCTGATTTCTTCTCAGGTCAAACTATATCACAACAAGTGCTTAGTTTATGGTCTGTCAGTGCCAGGAGGTGGAAGACAAGCAGCTCCAGGTTGATGCCACTATAGTACCATTCTCCACTGAGCATTCAGCTAGAGAAAAGGACCAGTCTCCCTTACCAGTTCCCAAGGTCTCCCCAGGGGTGAAAAACAGGATCAAGGATTTCTCATGCAGCCTTCTGTGAGCCACAAAGCCAGACTTTTAAACAAATTTGCACTTAATCCAGGTATACTTTTTCTTGGGGTGGGGGGGCGAGGGTGTGTCATATGATGAACTTCATTACTTATGTTCTTTAGAAGAGAATAAGTGAATTCCGCTTTTTATAAGACCAATATTATTTCCCCCCAACATTAAGTACAAATAAACTTTAGAGATTTTACTTATTAATAAAAGACCTCCATTTTATTATATAATTCATTTTTGTTTCTTTATTTTAATAATTTGTGAAGCCAGGAGACTCAGCACAGATTACACTCTACAGGAGGGACTAGGAGCCAATACTTTAAGGACATTAGAAACATGCTGATGAGAGGTGCCCTTTACTGTCCATAACCCAGTGGAGGTTCTTTTGTAAAACCAGAGCTAATGGTATGTATTGACAGAGCTGAGCTCATTTAAAGCCATTGAGGTGATGGAACCTAAGAGTTGTATGTCCAGGTAGAGGCAGTTTACTGCCAGAAGTCAGGAGGCTACAATTACTATAATGACCAGCTTGATCAGAACAGCCAAGGTGTTTGACTTACAAGGTGTTGCGGAGTTGGCTAGTGCAGTTTAAAGTTTCTAGGGGCAAAAATAGATAAATAAGCAACCAGGTTATTGCTTAAAATCCACAAATTGTAAAAAGCAAGAATCTAGCTACAGGACAATGAAAATAATCATCATAATAAAAAGTCAATATCTGTTTCTCAATTCCTGAACCTATGTCCATTTTTCAGATCTGATATGTACCTTCACCAGGATAATAAATAAAAAAATAATACTGCATCTGGTGGGAAAGGAGAGATTAGTGCCACTATTAATGACTTAAAGGATGCAGTGATGATGGTCCCTATTGTACCTCTGTCTAACTTGCCTGTCTGGCCCCTGAAAAAACTGGCTGCATACTGTCTAGAGAAATGAAGACCACTTTTAGTTCAACAAAGTACAGTTGGCCCTCATTATTTATGGATTACATATTTACAATTTGTCTACTTGTTAAAATTAATTTGCAACCCCAAAATTAATACTAGTGGCACTTTTGCGGTCATTCAGAAACATGCACAGAGTGGTAAACAATTTGTGCCACCCAACATATATGTTACTAGCTGAGCTTAAACAAGATAACACTCTATTTTCTTGTTTATTAGATAAGCTTCATTCAGGCATGGGCCATGAGTTCAATGTTAATATATCAATAGTATATATTAAATAAGTTATCTTTAAAAAGAAATACACATAAAACTAGATATGTATTTACTGATTGATAAAAATGTCATGACTAAAGGCTCATAGGAACCTAACCCTGTATTTCCGCTAGGAGCAATAGTTCAGCATTATGAATTCAGTGTTTGTGGTGACTTTATAGAACTAAACTGTCCTAAGTAACAAGAATTGAGCAAAGCATCTTTGCTCCCAGCTGCTGTGCCAAGAAATGGCATTTTTGCCAAAGCGGATTCATACAGCTTTAGGTACATTGTAAGTTGCAGCTGATTTGGCAAATGTGTTCATTTTTATTCTAATTAAAAATAAACGATCAGGAATAGTTTGCATTCAATTAAAAGATTCTGCAATATTCATTTGTAGTTCTGTTCAAGGGCTATGTTATCTCTCCCATCCTCTCTGAATATGGTACAAAGAGGTAATGACTACTTGGGAATCACAGAAACCATAACATTGATCTAATAAAGCAAACATATCAGGCTGACTAGGCAAGGCAAGTAATGGACGGCGAGCACGCTGAAAGCCTTGTTAAGACAAGGATACTCCAGACGGTGAGAGATTACTCTGAAATTTTGAGTATCTGTTGCTTCTAAAAAATATTAGGTGTTCAGTGGTGAGGAGTATGCTAGATTATCCCTTCTAAAGTTACCAAACCAAACCAAACTCAACCAAACAGAATAAAAAACACATTGCTTCATCTCATATCTTTATCACAAAGAAATAACACTGTCTTGTACAATTCTTTGAGTTCTGGAGACAACAGAGTCCATGCTTAGTAATATATTGGCTAAAAAAGGTGGCCTAGAATTAGAGAAAAAAATCTCTGTAACAAGTACAGACTACAACACAACCTTGGAGATTAACTTTATCACTCAAAACATATTATTCCCAGACCCTGACAGAGGTAGGAAAGGATGAAGTGTGGATTCAATAGCAAGCCCCAATGGAACAAGTATACTGAAATTCTCTGAGACTTCAGAATCCAGTGGGAGCAAGGCCATTCCATCTGTGTTGGAGAACTGTATGCTTAATTTATGGGACGCCAAGAATGATCTTAACCATAAGGCACCAAGCAATCCTGTATTCAGAATTTCCAAAGGAAGATTCTATTGGACTTACCAAATTCTTCATTGAGAAGGGCCCAGAAACAGTCTACAGATCCAGGGTGGAGGATAAATAGGATGAAAAACTGAGTGGGATGCAGAGGTAGGTCATGAGTAGCTCAGAAGCTCAGTGCATCTATTATGGTTTTACCTTTCTTTACTTTGACTGAATGGGAGGTCCCATATGACCAGCTGAAAAATGAGTAAAAAGCCTGAAGTTAGTTTGTTGTTAAGTTAGCTTGGATACAAGCCCAAATAGATGGCAGTAGCTGCATTATTGTCATATTCAGGGAAGGCTTGAAAAGGAGTTTCCTAGTGGGCAGAGCTATAAATGGTATACCTGGTAATTTGCCGTGTGTGAAAAAGAGGTGATCTGAGATAAAAATATGTTTAGATTCTTAAGAAGTGGTGAATGGCCAGAAAAGAAAATGACTAGAGGATCACAGACAAGGATGTGATCCTTTATTAGGGTACAGGCAGGTGAGCAGACATATGGGAGTATGGAGTATAAAGATATGGTATTTACATGTTAATGTTTACCAGCACATATCTATCATGTAATAGACTCTCAGCATCCAAACAGAATTAACATTAGATTGTTTTCATTGGCTATCTCAGATAAGGCATAATATCACATGACAAAGTAGCCACAGTGGCAGATATGGAGGGTATGTGTGAGCTCAGTAGAATTAACTCCCATTTACTGACATAAATATATATAATATTACCTCTCAATATTCAATCTGCCAGCTGTAGAGACCAATGGTTAGCCCCTGATATAGCATCATTTCTCAAGAATCAACCACTCATTGGCTAGTAAACTATATTAAACCCCTTCTCTTCCAAAAGGGTCATTGATTTGCCTTTCTGTCCCACGAAGCTTCAGTCATCATCACTACCCAGGGGCTTATTAAATGACTGTTTCACAGTCATAGAATCTCATATAACATAGCATCCAATCATAGGGCCCACTACACAGAGAAAGATGTATAGAAGTGGATTATGTTGAAAGGATCCACTAGTTACATCATATATCACACCATCCAGATACTGTAAACCTAATAAAGTGCTAGAATACCCAACTAGAGACACAGGTGGAGTACCCACTTGGAGACAATATTGTGAAATATGAGATACCTTCAGAATACAGTATATGCATAAATCCATAGGTGTCTATAATGTGCTGGATCTCAAGTGGAATAACCCATTGGTTTAGGAACCAAGTGGTAAAAGGAGTGTTGGCTACACTCACCAATATTCTTAATAATTAACTGGAAATGGTGTTATTTGTTCCTGCAACTCAGAGGTACCCAAAGTGGACACTACAAGATTACCATTAATTTACAAGCTACAGCTATTGCCAGTGTTCTTCAGTTTTTTTTTTGTCCAGAGACCAGCAGGTAAGAAGAAAAGTCATCATAAGCAAGGCTAATTGAACCTGATCAACAGGAGGAAATATGACTGTACAGAATAGAAACAAAATATATGTGAAATCTTACTGTCTACTTGGGTGCCTCCTGTTACTGCCGTGCGCCATGTGAATGAACACCTACAGAAACTCTGACCTGAAAAGGGCATTATAACCCATATTTAGTCTATTCAGGAGTGAAGATTTTTGTCATATCATTGAATAAATCATTAAGACCTGCTGAGATGAGGGTTGAAGGTAAAGAGAATTTTAAAAAAGGTAGTGAAAGATGGAGAGAATAGATAACATTTGTAGATTCACAACTAACTATAGCAACAGGGATCATAGTTTATCCTTATAAACATTCTTTATATTTCCTCTCAGGAAGAGAAGTTGAAGGAAACCATGAATAAGTTGCCTCCCCATGCCTGGGAAAATTGCATCTATGTAGAACAAGTGGTAGACTATACCAACAATAGAAATGTGCTGCTCAATCTTCATCAAAAGAAATGGCTACAGAAAGTGCAGTTGACTGACAGTCCTGTTACCACTCTTATGAATCACCCAAAGTATTCACACCAAGACCACACTTTCACTAAGCTGCTGTCAGCTGATAACTGCACATAATAGAGTACCGATGTTAGCTAATGTCTGTGGGACATGGAATTTCTCTAATAAGCAGCTTTGACTCCAGGGCTCCCCAATTAATCTAGCAAAACTCTCTTAGAACTGTCCAGTAGTCTGAGACTCTTCTTGTCTAGTCCTTTCTAACACAGTTGTCATAGTACGAAGGCTTCCCCGACCCCCACTTCACTTTATTCTTAACAGGATATTACCCAACGAATTGCTTGCATTTCTAATAGCATCTTGGTGTCTGCTTCTCATAGGACCTGAATTAACACAGTGCTCAACTGCTAAATGGTCAAGTGAGTCAAGTGAGGCTTATAAAACATGCATCATCCTACATTTTAATACATGAGTGTAAATATGTTCATTGAAATTTAAACTGACTTTTCCCCTAGAAAATTTTACTGACTGGAAAACACTCTTTTTCTTTTTAAGTGGTTACCTTAAGTTATAGACCATCACAAATAAATACATTTTGGAAAGTAGCAGACAATTATGCAACAATGAGTGTAACTAACCAGAATATGCCTGATGCAACTACGGACCAATATAATCTTAGGTACAAAATGCCCAGGACTCTTCAAATTGGCATATAAGCAAACTTTCACGGACCAAGTAACACACACCATTCACTCCTTTTTCCATGGCTCCTTTCAGTAACTGTTTAGCACGTTGAAGGAAATGAAGAGATGCTGTTTCAAGGAAGTGGTATTTGCTGTTTGCTTCTCTAGGTGTGTCTATTTCTTGACCTACTAACCTTGGTCTTTCTGTTGATCTCAAGGTAGCATTAACCAGAATAATGCAAATGGATACATAAATGGTAATATATTCCTATAAGATACTAACCTACAAGTAAAATTAAATATAATAATATAATTACACATTAAACTAGATAAATTTCGCAAGCAATATTAAACAAAAAACAAATGACAAAAGAAAATAGTTTGATATTCATTTATAAAAAATTTAAAATAGGAAAAACTAAACTATTTTTGGACTATTTAGAAAAGCTTTTAAAGATCAAGACAAAGATCATCACAAAAGTCATGATGGCACTTTATTCTAGAGACAGTGAGAGTGATGTGATTGACTGCAGCAGGTGTTCACTTCATAAATATTGTGACTATACATACATATATATTATGCACTCTCTGTGTGATTATTGCTCAATAAAAATTACATTAGATAATGACACAAAATTTTATAAACGCTATGTTCTCAGGCATGTTAAGAATACTTAAAATGTAAATTGAAGGAAAATATGATTAGTAAAAAAACATGCTTCAAGAAGCAATTATTCCAGAGTTTGTAACATGAAAATAATCTCACTTAATTATATTTTATTGGGAAAACATCCAAAACTATATACTACATACAGAATGACACATTTGAAAAACAAACTCAAAGGTGTAAATGCAAGATAGTCAACTACAACAAAAGTTTAAAACAGGAATTGCACAACATTTTAATAGTGTAGCTGGGGATTTTTCTTCTCTTTTTTACAAAATAAAATATTACACATCTTATTTTTCTTGTTGTTCTTTTGTTATCTAATAAGCATGCTCTATTTACTTCTTGGGAAGCTGACTATACACATTCATACCATAACTATCACAAACTGAAATTATGTGAAGTTCAGTGGTATCAGCCATGGTCTCAGCATGATTTATGTGATTATTTCCTAGGGCAGGTAACTGAAATTTGGACTCTTGAGGACTTGAATCATTTGATGTACAATTGTGTAATTTTTTGGTAATCCCTTCCGAGAACAGAACAGGGAAAATTTTCACTGTGGATAAAATGAGTTGATGGGTTCCCTGGAGGTGGGAGGAATGGAAAGGGAAGATTAAGGTTTTTTAAAAGTATAATAAAACCAAACTTTATCCGTTGCCTAGTTTTGCTAGAAACCATTTTCTGTTGGCTATCACACCTGACTTCTGAACCTGGTAAAAAATTAAAATATACTCTACCTTAATTCTTTCAACACATTCATGTCCCCTGACTAGAATGAAAATCTTAAAATGTTGATTAAAAAAAAACATACTTATTGGGCCACTGGACCAAGAAGGAAACATAGTAAATTTTTTCTTATGCTTACACCTGAAAAATGTTGACTCAGACATCCTCCATTGAGAAAGATACAGAGAATTAAAGATCAATTTTTGACCTGGCTTCTGTTTGCTGTTTCTGTACATTTCTTAGGAAATTTATAGAGTTTAACTTATCAGTGGGGGAAGATATGCCAGATATTAGGCATATATTCCATCAGTACTCCCCCACTTCCACTTATTTTGCTTTTGCTCTACCTTTCTATTTCCTTTTGAAAATTTCCATTTGTAAGAGCAGAGACTCAGTAACTCCTCTAAGATGATTTCAGAAATAATTTCTTCTTTTATGTTAGCTTATTTTTCTCTAAGACCCACTAAAAAATGTAAACAGAAATAATAAGAAATGAGATTCTTTTTAGAAACTGCTGTACATGGATTGTGACAACCATATCTATAGTGGATAACACAGTGTAATCTCATTACCTCTGCCAAGGACTCCATCCTAGGCATAGCTGACTGATCCAGGGATGTATATCAGATCTAAGGTTGTATATCATACCCAAGCCTAGTAATTATTTCTTCTCAGAATCTGAAATTCAGAGGCCCTGCTTTTGAATCACTCTAAGGCTGGCTCTTAGGAGTGTCATCTGATGCTGACATTCCAAAAATGTTCAGATGACTATCTTCCTCCAGTCTTGATTTATTCAGAGTTTTGAGAAAGTTTCAGTGAGGCTACTGAGAAGTCTCCGAGCAAAGTTATTGAATAAAGGGGTCTTTAATCCCTCAAGGATGGGTCAAGGTTATAGTGGCCTAAGCATGAGTTTAGATTAAAAGGATTAATTTAGATTAAAAGGAGCCGCAGCTCGACACTCTCAGTCAATGATGTCCTATCTTTATTAATAAAAATCTATAATTCTTTATTGAAAGATAAAATTTAAAATATGACTATGTCCCTCCCCAGTTTATTTATTTTAATTTCTAAGTTCAACCTTATCAAGATATTTTAGGGTTTTTGTTATTGCTATTATTGTTGTCTTATTTGTTTCTTCCATAAATCTTTAAAAATATTTTAATAATCCATATGCTAGCACATGTTAGAGTTCATATTTCATTATTATTTTATTATGCTATAACTATTTTCACTATATATTAATGCTTTTATGTTGTTTATCTCCTTTATTTCATCATTTTTATCATTTTTATAAACAAATTTATTTGTAAAAGATATTTTATTGAGATTATCTCAAAAATACTATAAGAATGCTTTGTTTTTTTGAATATATGTGTATCTAAAAGTGTATTTTACCCTCTTTTGAAGATGTCATAGCTAGATAATTTATTCTTAAATTACCAACCATTTCTTTCAACTGTCTAAAAATTATCCATTGATTTTTATTTAATTGAATATTGCAAATGAAAAGACTGATGATATTTTAATTCTTTTCTTCTAAGTATATTTGTTGTATCTAGGAGCTTTGGCTTTTATTTTTCTTAATTCTCTAATTTAAATATTTTGTTAAGATGTTATTACAGCTATACCTGTATGATAGAGTATTATAAGGACTTTATATAAAATCAATTAGCTTATTTTTTTAAATGCTCTTTCAGCTAGACATAGAAATTCACATTCTATGGATAAAAAGATTGAGATACTGATACATTAAGGGTTTTCCTAATGTTCAAAGTAGTAAATGACAGAGCAAAAAGTTAAACCTATTCATCAGATTGTAGAGTCTGTGTTCCTTGACTATAGCAATACTCACTGGCTGACCTGTGTTTCTTGATCCTCCTTTATAAATGGCTTGTGTGCATGTTTTTTGCCTATTTAAGTCCAGTGTGTGACTACTAAATCATCAGGTGGATCTGCTTTTTAAGATCTCATAGGTGGTTGCGGATTCGTACACAGTAGAAGAGAATGAGCTCTCTTTGTTCTTAAGTTTTATGAAATTCAGCTTGGGAAGCTTTGGCTTCCACTTTGAGGTTTATGGAGAATGGCATGTCTATATTCAGAGATAAGATGGGAGAAAGACTTCTCAGCAAAAGCATAATTGCCTGCAATCCTGCCAGCATTGTTAGAAATAGTGTAGGATTATATGAACAATTTAGCAGTGGCAGCTCAGCCCAATTCACGGGCATTAATCAAAGTCATCTGAGTAATTCCACAAAATTCTCCTAATGGTGAGATCAACGGTTTACCCACCTAGTTTCATTCTAAATCTTTATCCATGTTAAGAATGACTATTTCTCCCCTCTGACCAATATACCCCTTTTACACAATTGTCCTTCATACTAGTAATATTTATCACCTGCAGAGGCACAATTGCAGCACTATCATGGTTTTTTTTTTCTAGTTTCTACCAGTGGCTTACTATAGTTTTTGTGCCTTCAGCAGGAAAAGGAAGGCAGGAGTATTTAGGTTCATGTATTCCTCCTAGAATCCCCAATCACACAAGTCTTCACATACAGTTTGGATGTAATAGCTTTGAAATCTCTAAATTTGCATAATGCTTTATAACTTAACTTATTTTGCAGGAACATTTTATTTTTACTGTATGCTAGCTATAAAGACTAAGCCCCAAGAATTTTATTACACTTTTAAGAAGTAATATAGTTTTCCTATTAAAATAAAGTTATTCATTTTGTGAAATTTACTGCAAATAGTGGTTGCATAAATCCAAGGCAACAGAAAAAGTACAATCTCAAAATATTCTCTGATTCTAGATGCATAATATTTCCACTTGATGGTGAAAGGTGTATTTTTATTTACTTTCATGTTCTGTTTCTCAGGAGGCCCTATTTGTCCCTGGTGTAATTTTTAGCATAACGAGGAAAGAAAAATGTCCTCCTTCTCCAAGCATATGGCTTGCTGTGCCTGATTACCTATCAGTCCCAGGAGCTTTAGTGCTAGTTTCATGGTATGAGGCTGAGGTTTTCAGTAGCTTCCAGGTAATCCAAATATGTGATATATCTACTATTTTAGCAGTATTTTAGTGAAGAAATACCCTTCTCAATAAGAACTATGATCTTTAATTTTCATTCCTCATTGAAGGATGCCTTTAAAATTTCTTACTTCTTGCTTTCAACACATATTTTGGGTTGCAGGAATAATTTTAGTGTTTGGGTTTAACGCAAAGCTCTCTGGGGCTTCAATATGTAGTAAGTGAATAATTATTATAATTTTGGCAGTTCTTCATGTTGTTTGCTTTTCCTCTTATTCAGGTTAAATTTGTTTCAAAACAAAAACATCTGACCAGCTTTGGAGACTAGTTTTAATATAAAAGAGACCAGATAGGTTCATGTTTTTTTCTATATATTTTGTATTTTCAATTATTTTTTTACTTTAAATATTTGATCTGAACAAAAAATCACTCTATTTACTGTTTTTCACTTTGAAATTTCCTGTTTCTGGAGTTTACTTTCTGCCCAATGTTTACTCATGATTCTATTTAAATATTAGGGAGGAGGACTTCCAGTCAAGATGGCAGAGTAGGTAAGTGCTGTTCTTGACTTCACCAATGATCACATCAAAATTATAAAATTATGAACAATGACCCTTAAGAACCACTTGAAGACTAGCTGAACAGAAGTCCTATAACTAAGAATATAAAGAAATGGGCTGGTCCCACATCTTCATGTGGTGATTAAGAACAGGGAGGGATATTTCAGCTGCAAAGATCCCCTCTGAGGAGCAAGGGGTCCAGCCCCATACCAGCCTCCTCAGTCTGGACCACCAGTACTGGGAAGAAGAATCCCCACAACATCTGGCTGTAAAAATCTATACATGTGAGGCAGAGACTGCTTGAGTCCCAGGCGATACTCTTAAAGGGCCTATGCGGGTATTTAGTAGCCAGTGGACTTACTTACTTTAAATTCCAGCACTAGAATGACAGCTCAAGAAGTATGAGGGACATATGGGGAGAAATCGAATTGTTTGGTTTCAGGGAGAGTGCTGGAGTGGCAGCTCTGGTCAGGACAGAAGTGCTGGCAGGTGCCATTGTTCCTGTATTGAACCCTCTCCACACTCAGCCTGCAGATGCAGGCAGGTGCCAAGTCTGAGTCTCCATAAAACTAGCTAACAGTGCTGTGCATCCCATCCTGGTGATTCCTAGAGAACCCACCCCACCCCCCAACTTGTACACAGGCCCAATACTCTTTCTGCAGCTGTTTCTCACAAGCAGCTAACCTTGGCCTGTGCTGTGGACTTCCCTAAAGTCTCTGAAACATCCACAAACCCAAAACAAGCAGCAGCTGGCCTTGATGTGCCCTGTACCTCTTGCTAAGCATTCTGATCCCAGCACTATTAGTCTTAAATCACAGCATAGTCTCTCTGAGGCACCTCCAACACCAGCAGGCAGGTTCCAACTAAAAATCACTTTTTAGCTCCTACCAGGGAGTACAGCTGAGCACAGGCAGCAGCTGACCTGGGCCTGCCCAGGACCAACATATCTGGTGGCTGGCTTCAGACCACACCTGAATACCACCCATTGAGCTCCATAAACAATACACCCAAAGGGTGGACATAGCAGGCACCAGAGCCCTGCTCCAGAGAATCCCACTCCATGGGGTCAGTCCCCACAAAACAGCTTATTGATCCACCTGAGGGTCAATGCCAATAGCAATCAAGGTTCAATTAAAACAGGAGAGCACACACAACTCACACAAGAGAAACCTCTGGATCTCCTGGCTCAAGTGACCAGAGAGATTGTGCAACTGGGCTCCACAGGACATCTATTACATAAGGCCATTCTGCCATGACTAGAAGACATAGCAGATCTACCTAATATGTAGAAACAAACACAGGGAGGCAGCTAAAATGAGGAGACAAAGAAACATGTCTCAAATGAAAAACAGGACAAAACTCCAGAAAACAAAGAAACATGTCTCAAATGAAAAACAGGACAAAACTCCAGAAAATGGACTAAAAGAGATAAGTAATAAACCAGATAGAGAGTTCAAAATAACAATTATAAGGCTGATCAATGAACTTAGGGGAAAAGTAGATGAACTCAGGGAGAATGTATACAGAGATAGAAACCATAAGATAGAATCAGTCAGAAAAAAAGGATACAATAACTAAAATTAAAAAAAAAATTAAGGGAATCAACAGCAGATTACATGAAGCAGGAGATCAAATCAGCAATTTGGAAGACAAGATACTGAAAAACACCCAATAAGGACAGCAAAAATAAATAAATAAAATTAGGATAATTTAAGGGGCCTTTGGGACAACAACAAGCACACCAATATTTGTAGTATAGGGGAACCAGAAGGAGAAGAGAGAGCAAGAAATTGAAAACCTATTTGAAAAAATAATGATAAAAAATTTCCTTCCCTAGTAAAGGAAAGAGACTTACAAGTCCAGGAAGTGCAGAGAGTCTCAAACAAGATGAACCCAAAGAGGCCCACACAAAGACACATCATAATTAAAATACCAAAGATTAAAGTTAAAGAGAGAATCTTAAAAGTAGCAAGGGAAAAGCAGTTAATTATCTACATGGAAGCTCCCATAAGACAGCTGATTTCTCAAAGAAACTTTGTAGGGCAGAAGGGATTGGCACAAACTATTCAAAGTGATAAAAGCAAGGACCTACATCAAAGATTACTCTACACAACAAAGCTATCATTTAGAATTGAAGGACAGATAAAGAGTTTCCCAGATAAGAAAAAGCTAAAGGAGTTTAACACCACCAAACCAGTATTACAAGAAATATTAAAGGAACTTATTAAAGAAGAAGAGAAATAAGAGGAAGGAGAAAGAGAAGGAGAAGGAGGAGGAGGAAAAGAAGGAGAAGAAGAAGGGGAAGAAGAGGATCAAAAATACAAACAATAAAATAGCAAATCTACATATTTATCAATAATTACTTTAAATGTAAATGAATTAAATGCTCTCATCAAAAGACACAGGGTGACTGATGGATAAGAAAACAAGACCAGTACATATGCTGCCTACTAGTGACTCATTTCAGAATGAAATACACACACACACTGAAAGTAAAGGAATGAAAAAGATATTTCATGAAATTAAAAATGAAAAAATAAAAGCTCTGGTAGTAATACTTATATTAGTTAAAGTAGACTTTAAAACAAAGGTGGTAACAAGAGACAAAGAAGAGACATTTCACAATGATAAAGTGATCAATCCAACAAGAGGATATAAGCCTTGTAAATACTTAGTACTCAATGTATGAACACCTGAATATATAAAGCAAATGATGGAGGACATCAGGTAGTGATCAACAGCAATATAGTCATAGTAGGGGACTTTAATACTCCATTGTCATCAAGGAATAAAACACCAGACAGAAAACAAGGAAACAGCAGCCTTAAGTCACACATTAGACCAGATACATTTAACTGATATTTTTAGAGCATTTCACCCCAAAGCATCAGAATATACATTCAAGTGCACATAGAATGTTTCCCAGGATAGATCACATGTTAGGCCACAAAATTAGTCTCAATAAATTTAGAAAGACTGAAATCATATCAAGCTTCTTCTCTAACCACAGTGGTGTAAAACTAGAAATGAATTACAAGAAAAAATGTGAAAAACACACACACGAATGTTAAATAACATGCTACTAAACAATGAATGGGTTAGCAATAAGATCAAGGAAAAAAACAAAAGATATCTTGAGACAAGTAAAAATAAAAACATAATGACCCCAAATCTCTGGCACACAGAAAGCAGTTCTAAGAGGGAAATTCATAGCAATAAGATTTGCCTCAAGAAACAAGAAAAATCTCAGATATACAATCCAAACTTACACCTAAAGGAAATTGAAAAAGAACAAGCAAAGCCCAAAGAGAGTACAAGGAAGGAAATAATGAAGAACAGAGCAGAAATAAATGAAATAGGGTCTTAAAAAATACAAAAGTTCAATGAGACCAAGAGCTGATTCTTTGAAAAGATACACAAAGTTGATAAACCTTTAACCATCAGGAAAAAGATTCATCAGGAAAAAAGGAGGACCTAAATAAGTAAAATCAGAAATCAAAGAGAAGTGATAACTGACAGAAAAAAAAAGGATTATAAGAAAAGACTATGAACAATTATATGTCAACAAATCGGACAACCTGGAAAAAAATGGATAAATTCCTAGAAACCCACAATCTTCCAAGATTAAATCAAGAAGGAACAGAAAATCCAAACAGACCAATACCTACTAATGAAATCAAATCAGTAATCAAAGAATTCTGAACAAAAGATCTAGACCAGATGGCTTTACAGGTGAATTTTACCAAATATTCAAAGAAAAATTAACATGTATCCTTATCAAACTATTCTAAACAATTGAAGAAGAGGGAAGGGTTCCAAGCTCATTTTAGGAACACAACATTACCCTGATCCTAAAAACAAAGTCATTACAAAAAGAAAAAAAAAAATGATAGGCTAATACCCCTGATGAACATAGATGCACACATCTTCAACAAATAATAGCAAACCAAAATCAGCAATGAATTAAAAAGATTATTTACCATGATCAAGTGGGAAATATTTCTGGGATTCAAGGCTGGTGCAATATCCACAAATCAATTATTATGATATACCACATAAAAAAATGAAGGATAAAAATTATATGATTATATCAATAGATGCAGAAAAGGCATTTGATAAAATTCAGCATCCACTTACGACAAAAACTCTCAGCAAAGAATAGAGAGGGCACACCTCAACATGGTAAAGGCTATATAGGACAAACTCACAGCTAATATCATACTCGACAATGAAAAGCTAAAATCATTTTCCTTAAGAACAAGAACAAGACAAGGATGTCCACTTTCACTGCTTTTATTCAACATAGTATTGAAAGTATTAGTGATAGCAGAGGAGGAAAAAAATGGCATCCAAATTGGAAAGAAGTAAAACCGTCATAATTTGCAAATGACATGATACTATATAGAACTTTAAAGATTTCACCAAAAAAAAAGCCTATTAGAACTGATAAATTTAGTAAAGTAGGACCCAAAATTAATATTCAGAAACCAATTATATTTATATACATCAATAACAAAATATCAGAAAGAGAAATTAGGAAAACAATCTCATTTTTGATTGCATCAAAAATACCCAGGAACAAAATTTAATCAAGAAAGTAAAAGACCTATACTTGGATAATTATGTCTTTGAAGAAAGAAATTTAAAAAATATGCATAAATGGAAGCATATACTGTGCTCAGGGGTAGGAAGAATTAACATCATTAAAATATCCATACTACCCTCAAAAATCTATATATTCAGTGTAATCCCTATTAAAATATCAATGACATTTTTCACAGAACTAGAACAAATAATCCTAAATTTTATATGGAACTGCAAAATACCCTAGATAGCAAAGGTAATCTTGAGAAAGAACAAAGTTGGAGGGTATCACCCTCCCTGATATCAAACTACCTTACAAGTCTACAGTAATCAAAAGAGCATGGTACTAGCATAAAAACAGACATGGAGATCAGTGAAACAGAATAGACATCCCAGAAATAAACCACGCCTATCTGGTCAGTTAATCTGTGACAAAAGAGGCAAAATATGCAATGGGATATGGACAGTGTATTCAATAAACAGTGTTGGGAAACCTAGACATATACATGCAAAAAAAAATGAAATTAGATCACTTTCTTATACTTTATACAAGAATAAACTCAAATATCTAAGTGTCCTTTGGGAATAATCTACCTTGTACCACAAGCTAGTCCACATAAGTACACAAATTAAGCAAATACCTCTGTGATTCTAATGGATATTTGTGGTTATCGATGACTAGCTTGTTCCTTTATAAATACAAGAGCTGCCAGTGGCTGGTTACATATAAACTATGTCTATATGGGCTTAAATTTCAGCTTATTTTATTAGATATATTTATAAATAATTGTCTGCTTACCCACTTTCATAGTAATATTCTACATTTGTCTAGGAGAAAAAGTTACTTTTTTTTGCCGGAATCCAAGTTGAAAAGATCCCCTGGGCAGAAACAGAAGCCTTGACACTTTCTATACAATAGCGCTGTTAAATAACCAATTTATCTGCAGAAATTGAGGCATTTTTCTGGGTTATTCCATTTTAGTTCATTACTGTTTATTTAGTATTATATCTGTCCCAGAAATATATTTTTAATGACCTCATATTGCTTCTTCCTGTTCACTGAATGTGCAATTTGACACTATAATGAATGTTCAATAGCTATAAATATTGATGTACTACAGTGCTGTAGTAATATCCAAATTGCAAGATGACTACAGTAATTAGACAAAATTTCTAACTTTTGAATTTAAAATATTAATACAAGTCTCTTAAATGCAATGCAGTTACTAATGCTCATATGCTATAGTAGTTAAAAAAAATAGCTTAGCTGTTGACCCCACAGAAGTAAAAGCAATGAATACATCAACTTGGGATACCTTAAAATAGAGAGAAGTAACTACTTTCATGGGCATCAAGAAATAGACAAGGGAAAAAATAACCAAAAAGATAATTTATAAGTTCCAAATATGAGATTTATCTTATAGTAAAATAAGTGTACTCATACTTAGGCATATATTGTTTATTTATTGTATGTTGTATGTTCTTTAAAATAGAATATGAGATTTTTGTCTGAGTAGGAGTATGTGAGTGAATGCCCTGTCAGCATATTTTTTATTATAAGATCGTAAGGGCACTAAGCACTCAAGACCCTTTGACTGATTGTCTCACATGATAGCTTTGTTTGACGTTCAATGTTTATTGAATTTCTTACCATTGTGTTTCAGAATATTTATCTCCTTATCTCCTTATCATTTGTCCTTTATAATGAAATTTATATATTTATCTAAATGCCTGGGCTCTGTAAATATCTATTCGATTATTTTTCTCTATAACTTTTATATGTCAAGTGTTCCTTGAAAATGTGTTATTGTTGCACAGTAAAGTCTTACATTTTAGAATTATACCTTCAATTCAGAGTTAGAGAGCTTTTTTCCTGGTTCTGGCAGGGTAGCTGATTCAGGATGTCTGACGGAAAATTATAGCCATTCATCAATGAAGGCGAGGGAGTCATCATTTATCATAAAACCTTAGGCTTCTGGATGATTGTAAAGTATCACAGACAGAATTACTCCTATTGTACTCCTCGAGGCTTCTTGCTTCTCAGAAAAGAAAAACAGAGATAGTAAAGTTTGTTTGTTTCTTAAGCACTATCTATCTGGAGACTCCAAATATGCCCTTGCTTCAGACTTCTAGATTGTGAGCCCTTCTCTCTCAGAAAGTATTAAATTGTGGGATTCAAATCAGTATGCCTTATAATGTGGTCTAGTGTATTGTTGAATCTATTGTGTGGTTTATGCTCATGAAAGGCATTAGCTTATGAATAGACGTGGCAGTTTGCTACTGGGAGACAAAAGAGGCGAGAAAGAAGGTTTTGCTTTTGCTTTTGTTTTCATATTATTTTCTTCTTTTCTCAATAGGTAGACTCATATAAAGCATTTTTTTTCTGGTAAGCTACCAGAGTATCATAAAGAACCACACAAGTTTCCTTCACTTACAACACAGAAGATACTTTTCATTTTCTATAGGAACTCTTGTATGACAGCACATTCTTTTTATTCCTTTAATTTGTCTGGTAAAGTAGAAAGGAAAGTAATGGTTTGGCTAAGAATGTCTGGCACATTGTAGTCTAGTATTCTAACTTTCTTACCATATTTCTTTTCCTTACCACATCTATTTTTATTCTCAAATTTTTGAAAGTCTAGACTTTAGGACTAGGAGGAATAAATAAATTGTGCCATCATAGTTCAAGGGAAAGATAATTTAATAATAAGTAAATACTAGTTAACAATTAATTTAAAATTTTATGCCTGGAAAGGTAATCTTTTAAAGCTATTTTGGAAAATTTTATGGAAAAAACTAATCTTCTTTCAGGTCAGAATATTTCTAAAGTTGAGAGCCAACTGATTTAGTTATTAAACTAAAGTAATATAATTTTACTGATAATAACAATATTATCATGGGTAATAGATGATATCTTAATTTTTAATAGTCAACAAATTTTTCCATTCCTGTACTCTATATCCATCATGGAATGAAACTTAGTATAACCAGGATGAGAAGGAATACAGCAAAGAGTTGCCTTATATGTACCTGACCAAGAAAACAAACTTAACCTGATTATAACACAAAACTTCTCAGAAATTCAATTAAGATAAATAACATCTATGGATATCATTTATCAAAAGATGATAGTTCACGCACTTTTTTCAGATATCAGAAAACTTTTCATTGTGTACTTGGCTTGAGCAACAAATACCAATTTAACATTTGTTCTTCCTTATAGGCATTTCTCGGGTAAGAAATTACTTTCTAAACATTTATTCAACAAATATATATTGAGCACATCTTATGTAAGTATCATGCAGGACACAAAATCAAGAGCAAAAGAGACAACAATACCTGTCCTCAGAGTTACATTCTAGGAGATGTAATAGTTATATTTTTTCATATACATAGACAATTGTATATGGTAATGAATTTATTGTTTCACATTGACTATGTAAAACAAATTAGGATACATAATTTTGACCTTTTTTTTAGTTCTAAGTTTCCCATTCCTATTTCTCTTTATTCTTTATTGCTACTTTTAATTAAGATTATGTTGAAATGTTTCTTCTATTTTTATGGACTGTTTTAAATTCTTTCAGAAATAAGATGAACTAAAATATACAAACAAAATTAGTGTGAGCAATATTCATGCCCCTAATAAATCAAACCTACTGAAAATTTAATTTCTCATTATCTTAGGCATTTAAATTTTCACAAACTACATGAATATACATTTATATCAAAGAGACCGGATGAGTCATGATAGAAAGATCTATCACTGTACAAATCAAGAGAAGTGGGATTGATTTATTTCTCTTTTATTGATTTTATATGTAATCATGTAAAAAGCATGACCACTACATGTCACAAATTATAAAAACTTTATCAAATGGAATATATACATTTTATATAATTTTTATATAAAATTTATATAAAAGTTTATTGCTAATATATATTAATTAATTATTTTACTTTTTTTAGGTGTCAGGATTTTCTCCAAGCTCCTTACATGCCTTGTTAATTTAACTGTATATTAAATAACCTAATTTTATTAATTATTAACAAAAGTAATGCTATATGATAGATAGTATTATTGTCCTCGTTTGATAGATAAGGAAACTGAGATTAAGAAAAGTTAAGTCACAAAAGCAAATTATCACAACTAGTAAGTGATGGTCCTTAGATTTGAACACAGATGAACATTACAGCTGAAATAATGAATCACTACGTAGCTACATTCTAGATGGAATGAGAAAAAAACATTTGTATTAGTACATTCAAAATATTAGTATATTTTGAAATGTGTATGGAGATATACATTTCAAAAATATGTTTAATAAAATAAATGACAAATAGAGCGTAAAAAAGTTTAATCCAAATGAAATTTAGAGCCAAGAAGAAAAACTCTCTGAATATTGTCTAAAGGGGCTTCAGTGAGTTGGGGGTATAGAATGAGTCTTCTCAGAAAGTTGAGAGATTATTAAGGAAGCAATATTGTACAATCATAGATTTTAGAATTGAAAGATTTTTGAAAAACTACTTGTGGTAGGTAGAATAATTTCCCTCCAAATATGTCCACAACCTTATTCCTGAAACCTGTGAATATGTTAAATAACTTGGCAAAAAGGACTTTGAAATGTGATTAAACATTTAACATTGAGATGGAGATATATTCCTGGATTATCCAACTGGTCTCATTCTAATCTCGTGATCCCTATTTTAAGGGATTACCTTTCACGACTAAACTCAAAGAATCAGGGAGATGTGATGAAACAAGAGGCAGGAGAGATTCAAAGCCTGAAAGGGATTTAGCCAGCCTTTGCTAGTTTTGAAGATGGAGGAAGAGAGCCTAAGCCAAAGAATCTGGTGGACAACAAAGAATGGTTCTCAACTAAGAAAACAATCTTAATTCTATAACAGCAAGGAACTGAAATCTGCCAACAATCTGAATGAGCAAGGAAACAAATCCTCCCATACAGCATCCAGAAAGAAATGTAGCCACCTAATACACTTGCTTTTTACCCATGTCAAACTTTCAACCTATATAAATTATTAAATAATAAGTCTGCATCATTCTAAGCTCCTTAATTTGTGCTAATTATTATGGTAGCAATAGAAGACTAAAATACTAGCTGAAAATCCCTTCACATGGGCAGGTAAATTATCTGTCTCTTATATGTAAGGGATTATATTTTAGATACGTTAGATGAGATTTTTACATGTAACATAACTATAACATAGCAATTTTATTTGAAAAATTCCATAATGACAAGTATTTATCCTAGTGTTTAAGATCCTTTAGAAAACAGATTTCAAACTTCTGTTAGTAATATATTCTATTGAATAAAACTTATTAGAGAAAGCTTAAGTTTCAGTAAGAAATATTTTAATTTTATATGATTAAATTTTTCATAAAATTATAGAATGTTTGAACTGGAGGCATTTGAATATAATCATAATCATTTCTGTAATTTTATATATGAGGATGTGAAGGAATGAAAATTATATATGTAAATTCTAGTTTTCCAATTTAAGGAAATATTTTGAGAATAAGTTTTCACATTCAAAAACCTATTTTTCCTTAGTTTCCATATTTATTTATGTTCTATCATCAGGTAAATATGGAGAACAACAACCCCAGTCTCTTGAGTGGCTTCTCAGTCCTAATCTATCATCCAATTGTAGACTCAAATGTTAAAAAGTGTGGACTTGAATTCCATCAGAGAAAACTATCATAATAATTTATTGTGAACATGATTCATTGTATCATTACTAAGATGGAAACAACAACATGTATTACAAGGGCTACATGGCCTGCACTTTTCACACCATATTTTAAAAACCTTAAACCCCAATTGTGACCGGTATGTATAAAGGGAATTGATTTAAACTCTCTTAAAATGCAAATGCATTTATAACTTTAAGTCTGCACATATATTCTACCACTGACTTAGATTTTAAGCAGTTTCAATTTTCAAACTTTTAAAAATGAATTTTCATACCTATTTTATATAAAGGGTTTAGTTTTGTCATTAGAGACACAAAGCATGCTCACGAAACTTACATATATGGCAGCAGAGTTTAGTAAATCATCTTTGATAGATAATAAAATCTTTACAGAATAAAATGAAAAGACAGATGGGTATTAACATATTTTTTTCTTATTAGTCTTCCTCATATCACTGATAACAAATTTAAAGCATATCACTTGTTTTCTCCTCCAGCTTATACATGAAATAAATACTAGAGTATGGCATTCCAATTCCAGGATTCCTGAACCTCATCATTATTCCATTAATTAATGTAGGTATTTGACATAAAAGCAAATTGGAATCCAGCTATAAATCAATTCTACATTCATAACTAGAACGCTTTTTGAGAGAACTAGGTCAGGAAAAATTCTTAATGATAATTTAGGTTCAAAGTCCTTGGTGTGATGGTCAAAGTCACTATAAATATATATGATTGCCTCCTTTTAGAGGCAATATTTCTCTTTGAATAGAAGACCTGTTTTTTTTTAATTAATCACAGAGATTTATAGATGCTGTGAATTATCTCTGCTACTGAATTAGATAGTGACTTTATATGACATTTGATGCTCCCTAAATTTTCTAGACTAAGTCATAAGTCAAATATACTTACAGAAATTTTTAGTACTTAGAATCACATTAAAACATACTACAGAACTTATTTGTTCCTTTATTATTATTATTATTATTATTATTATTAATTTATTTTTGTATAGCCAATAAATTGTCAAAATGTTTTTTATCAGAGAGAGATGGAAGGAAAGAAAAAAATCAGTTTCTTCCAAAAGAGTTCAATCTGTCATCTTTATAATTGGTAAATGAATTCAAAAGCAATTTGCAGCTTGAGAAATTTTGGTGCTGCTGCTGGTGATTGTGGTGCTATTAAATGCTGATGACAACAATGATGACAGCACTAGCAGCAGATATAATTCATGAAATGCCTGGGTTAGGCCAGGCTTTCCAATACTTTATCTCATTTGATAGAGAATTCAGGAATGAGAAAATATGGTATAAAGAAATAATATCAATTATTGAGGTAAAAACTAAGAAAATAATATATTTCATTAAATATGTGAGACAATACAAATACTAAAAATTATTCCTGAAAGTAATTCCATTAATATGAAAGTATATCATTAATATTAGTTTTGTTATTAAGACAAAATCACTGATGAAGAGAGAAAGAAGTAAAATCATGTTAAAGATTTCATCTGAATTGAAAGTAATCAAGAGTAATGAATTTTTTAAAGTAGTTTGGCAAATCATGATGATAAAACATAAGATTTTAACCAATTATATGAAAGCATGCACAGTTTTCAATTTATTGATCAACAGGCAAATTTGAGGGAGGTAAAAGAAAACAGAAGCATTAAAAGTAGACAACTACTTGGATAGAGCCTTTACAGAGTAGCAGGTATTCGACATATCTATATGCCATAAACAACTAAAAAGCAAAGACGTTTAGCATTTATGAAGCACCTGTTTACCAGGCACTGGATAGCATGGGACTGTGATGCTTGAAAGAAAGGAACATAATAGGTAACCTTCACATCCAAACTTGCTTTCCGTGAAGGTCACAAATTGTCACCTAGGGAACTGGAGCCTACACGAAGCAGAGACCTAACTAGAAGATACATGGTTTGGCGGTTTGGAGGCTGGGGCTGCTGAATCAGTTGGAATTTGCACGATAGGAAACTGGCGATGAGGTGTTACACAGATAAGCAGATCAAGAGCACTGCATGGGCTCTCTGAGGTTTTGCCTTAATACTAACCTATGTATACATCAGTACAGACTGTGAGGCCAGAAAACAGCTAATGGGGTATAGTGAAATAAATGCATGTTCTGGACATATCACATTGTTGGGAGAATTTGGAGATGTGACTAGTCAAAATTGAACTACATTGAACTACATTGAACATCTAGGTATCATATTAAACCTGAGAAAAATTTTAGAAGTAGTGTGTCTCTAGCTCTTAAATAAGAAATAAATTGGTCCCTGCCTAACAATGTCTGAAGCCAAGGTTTGGTACGATCTAGTTGATCTGCCTGTTTGCCAGAACAAAACTCAATACATTTAGATAGATGCAACAAAATAAATATATACAATCTACCTTATTAAAAATATAATAAAATCACTAGAAATTGCCCCTTATGAAAACAGATTCCAAAATGGAGATTCACGGGTACCCACTTGAAATTATGGGGCAAATAGAAAAGATGTATTGAGAATGCATCAGGCACCAGCAGGAGAAATACAGTGCAGATCAGGCTTCCTCTCTCTCTCTCCCTCCCTCCCTCTCTCCTCTCTGTTTGCATACATTGATATATATACTACACACGCATACATACATATATACATATACATATACACACAAATGGTTTAATTATTTCTTGTCAGTTATCCTAAAAGTTTTCTAGTGGTTTTTGTAACCGGCTACTCAAAATAACATCTGTCTTTGTTGCTCAAAGACCTAAACTTATAAGTGGTCTGTAATATAAAAGCCTTTTGAATGATCTCATTTTAACCACTTTTTGAAATACTCAGACAGCTGCATAATAAATAGTAATTTACCTAAAACCTAATAGGGCAGTTTTTTAAATTAGTCCTTTTTTTTTTTGTCCTTCTGTTTCCTTGGCCATACTATTTTGTGACACCTCTCCCCATCCCCCATGTTATATATTTTCATTTTCTCAGTTTATAAAATTGATAATTATTATCAATTACCTGCATTGATAACTAAATATAAAGCCATAATTATCCAAATGTATCTAACACTAATGTAAGTATCTGGGAACTTTGCCATACCAATGATAGGCAGTGTGGAGAAAGAACATATGGCCCTTTTCAACAGAGTCAGAAATGACTGGATATTTGCACCTGCACTCCTTAACTGATCATTTTAAAGATCAGGAAAAAACAAAAATTTTGAAATAAAGATCTTGATTTAAATATGATGACCTTCAAAAGATATTAAAATCTATTCTGTCTAATATTTTGCATATGTGGTGCTTCCTTTAGAGCACCACTGTAAATGTTCTTTCTTTGAACTGAACTTAAGATGATGAGCTTTAAATTAATATGTCAGTTAATGCGAACCAAATTTTTCTTTATCTGTATTACTCCCAGAAACTTTGGGATGATCGAATGATGCATAAATATGTGTGGTGTGTCTATGTGTATCTGTGCAAGTGTGTATTTATATTTAAAGGGTTAGGAAAGCTGAAAGAAGAATGTGAATTCATACCGGTAAGACTTATTCAACATAGGAAGCAGGCAAACTTTTATAGCCAAGATATCTGATAATTCTCTTTATTTAAAATGGTAAACTTTATAAAGGGGCTACACTTACAAAGGATTCATTAACTGAAGAGTCCTAGTGAAGTCTGATTACCTGTTATGTATGCTTTTTTCTAAGAAATTTAGACATCTATTGAGTGTAATAGATTTCTTTGAAGTATGGTGGATTTGTTATTATAAAACATTCTGAATATTACAGACTTTGCTTCCTGTGGTGTCCATTTTAGAGGCACATATCTCCTTCCCTATTTCTGTGGATAACTCCTACAGGAATGTCCGCAAGTGGAGCTGGGGGCGGGGGAGGGAACAACAAAAACAGGAACAAAAGAAGGAAGAATTACAACAGTAAAAACTTTACTGAAGCCTTCATGGTGGATTTGAAATAAAAACAGCTTGGTGACCCACTCATACTTATATTAAACCTGTCTAAGTTACTTTGGACTTAATAAACAGGACACTCCACCAGGTTCAGTGAGTGAAATAAAATGGTTTTATGCTTTTATTTTCAACTTCAAAATAAATGTATTCACTTGTTAACACAGACTCGTATGCCCTTAAATTCTATGATGATTTGAATACTGAATTGTTTTATTTCACTACTGTTAGAAACAAAATATGCAATATCGAACACTTCTGAACTATCATAGAAAGTACATCCAATGACAATATAACTGATAATTTTTATAGCTATAAGAAAATCATCTTTAAAATATCCCAAATCATTTTTTAAATATTACATTAATAATTTTAATTTGTATACAACTATATATATAATGCAGCCCTTTTCATGCCAAAAGTCTAAAGACATTTGAATTAAAGAATATTAATATATTTTAATTTGTTGATAACTTTAGCCTATAATGTTTCAACTTGTCTTTGAGAACTGAAAGTGATTAACAGATATAAAACATTTTTATTGTTTTATCAATATGATAGTATTATTTATTTTTTATAACTTTGGAAAAACAGACTTTCATCTGGTATTTTTAGCAAGTGGCCAATTAAAGATTGCTCCTTTTTTCTAGCTCTGTGTTAATTAAATCTTCTTCTTCTAGCACTGTCTTAATTAGAGGCAATACTATTTTTCAAACAAACAAATGGGTAGTCTATAATAGAAGTATAGATTAACCATGGAGTGGGGTGGAGGAATAAAAGAGAAAATATTGGCTTAATTCATCTATGAAAATTAAAGTAATTGAGTTACTTTGATATTAATCATTCATACTTAACCTAACTTGCTTGTTTGCCGTATGCCAGTGAAGTAACCCAGAGGTGGCAAAAATTACCATTGATCAATAGTTTGAAATTACAGCATTTAAACTTTAACCTTTGATTTTGCTGTGGTGTATTCAGTGTTCTATCATTAGATTTTGTAAAATTATTCATTCTGAAAGCAGACCAATATTGTTCAAACCCTTGCAGAATTTTTAAAGTGTACCTTTTCTATTTATAGGGACCTTAAAACTGAAAGAAAATTCTATTTTGGATTATAGTGAGAAGATGACCCTTTATTTACTGTGAGGGGCACTGAGAGGAATGACAAAATATAGGCTGTGAGACATTCAACTCCTTGGATATTTAATACTTCATTATGATGAAACAGTACAAAAGCAAACTAGGACTCTGCAGCAGCTAAACGTCACCGAGAGCAATCCTCTACAGTGGAAAGAACATGGAATGTGCAGTGTCAAGATTGGTGAAAGCTTCTTTAGCAACTTTTTGTTTCATTTTGGTGAATCACTTAACTGATTCAAACTTTAGTTTGCTCAGGTATAAGAGTGTTGGCCTGACTTTCTGTAAGACACCTTTTAACTCTGAAATTCTAGGTCCCTTGCTACCAATTTATTATGGTCTTGAAACCACAAATTAATTTATTTTTACTAGTATAAATAATATTTCAAGTGTGTGTTATTTAAGTGCTAATTCTGTGCAAATGCATGTAAGCTTTCACTTAATTACCCCCACAATAGATGTATATAATAAAGTGGTAAAATAGTCCTTTGCTCCTATAGTAACATGTGGGATGTTGTACACTGCACAGAATAATTGTTTTTCTCTCTATAATGAACAGCCTGGAGTCTAATTTTTGAAATTATGTTGGAGATTATTAAAAGGCTTATCTTTACACTGCATGGATTATGATGAAAATAATTTTACAGAAATATAAAGATTCCTGATGTGGTGTTCTACACAGACTACAACTGAAACATAGAAGATAGTCTAGATAAAGACCTCCAACTATTGAGAGACAGGCCTCTTTCTCTCCAAGCAGGATGATCACAGGTCCAGGTTTATCCAGGGCCAGTCCCACTATGCCTGTTGTCCTGAGGTAATTCTTAATAGCTCCCCTTTTCATTCGCAAAAGCATCCTTTTTGGTTGACAAGAAAAAAAAAACATTTTCTGCCTATCTCTAGATAATTTAAGGAATGTCATTTTCATCAAATCCTTAATAAGCTATTTCATAATATGTATAATACATATTAAAAGTAGTCTCTTTCACTTCATTCTTATATACCACAGACTTTATTTTAACTTCTTTTCATTTTCCCTCTTTTTCTAGGTTTTATGTTGATTCTTAAGGATTGTACTATTGTAGCACTTATGCTTCTGTGCATTTTCCTCTTATTTTTTTTGTCAATAACAAAAGAAATGAAATGTTTAATCTGTTCCTAGAACAATGTTAAATCTACAAACTTCATTACAACCTAAAAGATCTATGAAATTAAGTTTGCTGGAGAGTTTTGGTAATATCTTCTTGGAACATAGCTTGCAAAAGAGCTTGTGTTTCTACCCAGATGACATTTACTGAATTTTTCTATTTTCTTAAAAACTGGATGGAAAGATCATTAATTCCATTCTTGAAGTTCTTCTTCCAACACCATCTATTCAATATATTTTAACAGTAAAACATATTTAGAAAAAGAACTGGATAGAAAAGTTCTGGATGTACTTAATTTTAATATAAATTCACAGTATTTGGCAAAAATATGAATTATAAGCTAAAGTGGGTTAAAAATATTCTATGAAAAACTAAAATGATGGGCTTCCATAAAGATAAAACACTCCTGCTAGGTAAAAAGCAATCAATAAATCCCCTGCATCTTCTAACTTTAGAGATGAGTGACTTGGCTACTACTGTGATATCAGAGTTTTTCCTGCACTGTCCAGGAAAAAAAAAATGTTTCTAATGTGACTTGACATAGAAGTAGTTGTAAGGGCTAAGAGCTTAATAATGGGAGTGGAGAGAATTAATTCAAATCATGGTTTAGTCACTTTTTAGCTATTTCATTTTGTACATGTTATAAAAATATATTCATATGTTTAAGTTTCTCATCTTTAAAATTTAGATGATAATGATGATGTTGATGATGATGATGATGATGATGATGATGATAATGATAACAACCAGCCTCATTGGGGATATCATTAAAAAATGAAATACTCCATGTAATTCACTGAGCATATTGCCTGAGAAAAATTATTAACTAATAAATAGTAATCGTATTGTTAACAACTAGGACAACATGGGCTCTAAAAAAACTCATTTTAAAAGATAGGCTTTGGGAGGGAGAGATGAATAAGCAGAGCACAGAGGATTTTTAAGGCAGTGAAAATATTCTACATGATACCATAATGATAAAATCATGTAATTACATATTTGTACAAATCTATAGAATAAACAACACCAAGAGTGAATGATAGTGTAAACTATGGTCTTTGGGTGTTTATGAAGTGTCAATGTAGGTTCATTAAATATAGCACTCTGGTGGAGGATGCTGATAGTGGGGAGACTATGCATATATGGAATATGTAGTAGGTATACAGAAAATCTCCCTTCCTCTCAATTTTGCTGAGAAGTTAAAGTGCTCTAAATAGTAAACTCTTAATTAAAAAAGCGGTCACTAAATAAAAAACAATAGTTGCATATATATTTTAGTCAAATTCAGCTGGTAGGGTGAAATTGAAAAGTGAATTTATGGGGATGGATCATAAAGAAAGAAGATACATAAATTTTATAAAAATTAACAATAACTTAAAATAATTATTTATAATCTAATGATGCTTCTTTTACTATATTGGAAAGAATGTAATCCTTTTGAATGACCACCCAACAAAATATTTAGAACCATAATTGTATATGTTTAACGTTTTGGTTTGTGTTGATGATTTGAATAATATAGGTATAGATATCATGTTTGCATTTAAATTTTAAATCGTTTAACACATTTGAGTATATTTATTATTTACTTATTATGTTGCATTACTATCTGTTTATTACTATTCCTACTATTGTAGAAATTTTTGTAAATATGGGCCTTGAAGTTTGAAGTGTAACAGTGATTGAAATATTATATCAGAAAAATAAGAAAAATAGAAATAATATGTTTTTCTGCATATATTCATCTATGTATCATCAAATTAATTATATAAGTACAAACTTTGGTATATCAGTAGTAGATATACCATTTATCATTTTAACATATTTGATTATTTTATAAAAAAATATACTTAATATTAAAAGCAATCTATCATCTATCTATCTATTTATGAAATTTGAAATTAGATTTATTATTGAACTTTTTCACATGAGTCTTGAAATCCTATTTAAAAGTATAGTATTAAATCTCCAGCCAACAAATGCCATAGGGAAATTGTTCTGATTAGTACTGGGCTTTTGAATTGAACTGATTTTTTTCTGCATAGGGTACTGTAAAGGAAAGAAACCATGCAGTACAAAGTAGCATCATGATAGTCTGAATAAGAAAACATAATAGAAGTTATTAATGGTGCCAATCACATAAGTCATTTGTTTAGTTCCTTGCCTGCAGCCTCAGAGTGCCCATACCTCATATAATTTAGCCTGCTTCTGAGATGACATTATTGAAAATATGTTTACCCTTGAAGAGGAAATATTTCCTTTCCTTCTATAAAATTTTTTTCTATAAAGTCTTACTTATCAAATTTTATGGTGAAAACAAAAATAAGGAGAGCTACTTGGCCTAAAACTAAAATTATCCAAACATACTCAATAAGCATATATTAGCTAAATACCAAAAACAGAGATATGTCAAGCAAATTAGGAAATTTATATTGTATTTAATTTTATAGTATATTATTTATTTTATTGAAATAAAACACCAGTTCTCATGTTAAATCTTAGTTACATTTGCTATGCAATCATAGATAAATGTCTATAAACTTAACATCCTGGTGAGATTAGGTATAATAATTACCTTATGGTGTTGTAAGAATTAGGTGACAAACATAGGGTTAATACTTAGCAAAACAATAGTTTATAATTTTATATAATTAAATATAATCTGTTTTTTATTTTTAGTCTCATGTTCTGAGATTTGAGTTACTTTTCTTCCTCAGTGCATAGAACATTATAATTGCTGTGTTTAGTCCTCTTTCTTATTTTACTTTTTTACTTGTTTCCATGCTCTTCCACATAAGGGCTTACTATAACAGATTTGATATATGCCCTCGAAAAAGTAAATACATTTGCAAAAAATATATGCTGATGGTCTGTGCATTTTCGATCTAACTATTAAGCTGCAGAGTATCTTTGATTTCTAAATTTGATTCACTCAACACTGGCTTAAAAATTATTCTACCTTTTGTGTGCACATTTAAGTATTTGTTTCTAAATGCTTCTTAAGCATATGCCCTCCAGATTCTACCTACCCTTTCTCATGATAATCATGTGATGTTCAACTTCCCACAGTCATAACTTCTAATATGCTTTATTGTTCTTATAGATCCTCTTAATTAAGAATTTTTCTGGATTACGTGCTGAGGAGTGGACAGCTAAATCATAGGACATAAACATGCTTTACATCACTAAGAACTACTAAATAGTTCTACAGACAGATTGCATAGTTGAAACTGTCATCCCTATTACATGAGGGTTTAATGTACTATATCTTCATCAGTATAGGGCATTGGGAGTATTATGTCATTTTTAAGTTGTCTATTCCTCAGATTTTGTTTCTAGCATATCACTTGATATTTCTTGATAAGTCAAGAACTTTGTGAATTGATTCTGCTGTGTTTAACATTTGGTGATCTAGTCATAATAAACAGTGACAATTTATTCCTTCCATTACAATATTTGAATAGCTTATATTCTTAATTATTATTTGTGTAGAATATCAAATAGTCCCATAATAGCAACACATTTGCTATATTTCCAATTTTAAAGAAAGTATAACTGAGTTAAGTATGATTCTGATCTTGTGGCTTGTTATTATTATAGAGAAACAGTATATCAAATTAGGAAAATTCTCATGAATTCTAATAAATCTGAAGTGTTTATCATGAAAATATAGTTAACATTTAACTTAAGTTTTATTCATTTGGTTGAGCTAATTTCATCTTTTATATTCCTTAATTTTATGTTATGGGAAATTATATTGATGGATTATTTGAAGTTAAACCATTCTTCTATTTCTGGGATGAAGTCTGCTTAAATGCACCATTTGATGAAATATACTGCTGCCCTATTTAAGATTTTTGTAACTATATGAGAGAAATGGTTCATAACTTTTTATTTTTGTACTATTCTTATTAGGTTTTGGAATCAAAATTATGCTCACCTCTACTAAATCTGGTGGGAATCATTCTATTTATTTTTTACATATCAAAGTGAATAAAAATTAGGTAATTTGGTAAAATTTATTTGATATTCATCTAGATTTGAAATTTTTTAGCTAATAAATAAATCATCAATTTTTCTAAGTGGTTACTTTTTTATAAACAATTTAAATTTCTCATACAAATTTGGAGATTTAGTTTTGTTTTCAGAATGTTTCATAAAGGTTTCAAATTTATTGTATGCAATATTTTGTCCTATGAATGTACCTTTTTTCATTCTTTATTTTGTTCATTTTTGTCTTTTCTCTTTCATACTTTCTTTGTCACTCTCACAAAAATGTTTAACTTCTTAATCTTTTTAATGTTCCTATTTTTTTTATTCGATTGTTCTTTGTGATATCATGATTATTCATATTTTGTTATTGGCTCTATCATTCTGTAGAATAGTAGCTCATTTATATTCAAATAAATTCAAAATTTGTGTTCAAATGTCCTTATTATTAAAGTGTTTAAAAGTCATTAAAGGTGAAGAGCATACTGTCATTCCTTTTTATCTGTATGCTTTTTCCTACACAGGGAACAAGTACAGAACCACAGGTTCTAAGAAAATTAAATTGTAACTTTCCATGGTAAATTGCACTGGACAAATTGTCACTGGTGAACCACAGGGAATTGTTTCAACTAGTCTAAAAACTAAGGATTCACTTCACACGTTCCCTAAGGTATTTTAACCTTTTTTATTGTGTTTAATGTTATTGTTCTTTTTAATATAGAAACACAACATCCAGGAGATATACAAGATTACTTTCAGAGAATCATGATATGATAGGGGTTAGGCAGAGTAAATAAAATAGGAATATGTCAGGAAGAATTCTTTTAGAAAGGGAATGGGGTCCCTTTACACACATTCATTAAGTTGCATTTGGTAAAGATCACTGTTTAGAGTGGGTTGAAGAAGTTCCAGTATAGCAGCTGTGTCCTTGCAAAATCTAGGTCTCAGGACAGTAATCATAAAACAATTTTATTTTTGCTTCCACTGTTCCTTTAAGCCCTCTCATTTGTCCATTTTTATCTATGACTCTAATGATAAGTACCATCCCTAAAACTTTTCTAATGCATTTTATTTAAAACAAATAAATGAACAACAACAACAAAACAACAACAACAACAACAACAACAAAAGAACAAATGAAATCTGTTTACATTCCAAAGCACAGTCTATGTTCAGTATTTGATTACATCCAGACAGAACTAATAACGAAAACTACAAACTCAATTTAAGAGTAAATGTCTCCCCTCTTCCAGCTCTAGGCAGCTGCAGGCTGGTACCTGCAGTAGGTAGGACAGCATTCCTTATTTCTTCTTGGGAGGAGAGTACCTTGCCGAAGGGTACACAGCTAAAGATAGAATGTGAATCCAGCAGTCCGCTCCTAAAATCTATGAACATAAGCACTACATTATGTTTCCTACTTTAAAAAGAATTGAAAAAATTTCCTCAAAAGTTTTTAGTAACTAAGTTAGGATTTAAATCTAAGTCTCCCAAGCACTCCTACCTCATAATAACATTATATAATTTGTACTTTAACAATTCCTAATTCTTAAGCTGTGGCCTCACAAGAAGAGACATACAAGAGTTTCCTCAAATTTTACAATAAAAATGGATTTGACAAAAAAAAAATCAAAATCACTTTGAAAATAGCTAGTAACAGAATTAGAGCTTGCCTAAGTTTTATGTGACTTAGTGTCAAAGAAAATAAAATCCTTATTTGTGTCTACTAGAGAAGTGAAAATAAGTTTTCAAAACTTAGGTTTCAACAAAAAACCTTACAGAATGCATAAGAATTGATATGAGTTGCAAAAATGAGTCAGTTACTGGTTCCTATACTCTTTCAAAAATTTTCTTATTTCCTTCACTTCAATGAATGAAAAAACATCAAACAAGACTAACTCAATTTGAACCTTAGCATTGATCAATTATCGTTCTAGATGTTATGCTTAAATGTCTGTTTCAACTTCTATTAAACTTACATCCACTTACAGAAATGTTAGTTTGGCCTGGCAATCCCAGTGAAAAATGTTGAGTTTATTGCTGCTTTTCATTTGCTGCTGCTCATCCACTCTGGGTGGCCCAATGCCCTAAAAACTGACCAGCAAAATGCTTCTGTATATGGAACAATCAATAAATAGAATTATTTTTATGACTATATAGGGTTTTATCACAGATTTCCTATTTGCATAATTTAAGATTGGTCTATTACAATATTTATCTTTCTATATAGTTCTCTAAAGAGATTCCAAAAGCTGAGGAGATCACACATAGCCTTACCAAATCCAATTGGAATATGGAATACGAAATATAAGATAAATTTTGTACCAAAAAACTTTTGTCCCTGTAAATGATGGAGAGGGAAAAAATGGTTCTAAGTAACATAAAAATTGCTACTTATTTTATAATCCATTATTCTTGAGAACAAATTCCTATTAAGTATAATTCACTTTTAATTTGATAGTTTGTAAGAACAATATAAGTAAAATGTATAAAACGAAAAGTGTTAGATTTACAGGGACAACACTGTACAGAAAACTAAGCTTTGTATATACATATAATTTAAAAATGTTTTATACAATGACTTGATTGTATTTATATGCCATTTAGACTGAAAGTTGCTTTTTTTTAACTTGATGTTTGCTTTTTAAAATTTTAATCTAAATTTAAACTACTATTTCTGTAGCTTTTTCTTTGATAGTGTTTATAGATTAAAATTTTGTATTCTATTTTCAATTTTAGTGAACCTTGGCAATATATGTATAACTCTAGAGATGGAAGTAGTGAGATTCATTTGTTATTACATATTTCACTTTTTTTTGGACACCCAAAAAGATGAAATTGACCTTGCCAAGAGCTAAATATTAAAAATACTAAAAGTATTAACAGTTTGCTGAGTTAGGAAGAAACATTACTAGCATTTTCAGTGCCATTTTTCATTTTGTTTACCATGTTTCATCATATTGTGTTTAAAAGAGTTTTATACTGCAAGGAGAGGCAGTGGTTTATGGTTTACCTTTACTTCTATAAGATCTAATTTATCATTTGTTTAGCAGATTAGTTTTGACAAGCAGCTTTTTAAACTTGTAATTTGTCATTTGCTTGCAGAACTTGCATATTTGCAAAATTCCTCTTTTGCACACAATTTTACTATAATATACTTCACTATTAATTCAATCTGTGTTGGATTTATTATATAATAAAAAGTTTAGTAGATAATAATAAGAAATCATCAATGTATAAAGGGAAAAATAAAGAGCACATGTTATCTTGAAGAGGTACTGTAGTATATTCTCATAAATTAAACAGAGATATAAGGCAACAAGATGGGCTCTATAAATGAACACCTACTATGCATCATGCATGTTAGGATAGCTTTGCCCATTGATCTTAGTCATTCAATATAACTGTTTTAAGTATAAGTGATTTGATAAATAGAGTTTCTATTAGAAGATATTCTATCAGAAGGAATGACAAATCAAAGGCTATGCTTCTTTTTAATTACTATTACTATTCCAAATAAAATCTTTAGTTTACTTTCCAATGTAGAATCACAATCACAGAGACTCATTGAAAATAAAGTGCAAGTTTTATAGAGATTTAGTTTTAGACTTTTAAATTCATCTAAGATGCTATTTTAGTCATTGGAATTGGTCATTGTAAGAATGGGATCAAATTATTATTATGATAAAATAAGTAATCCACACTTGAAAATCTGAAAGAGAAAAATAAATATGCCAAACGGCATAACTGCCTATGCTATTTTACAAACTTTCCTCTCCCCCTCACTCATGATAAGACAAGACTTAGTTTGTGTTACTTCCTCCTGAAAGTCAGGCCTGTTTTGCTAATCTGAAATCAATGCATTTTTGCTCTAAGTTATTATAATGCAATTTGTCCTTTTGAGCTGCTATACAAAATACCACAGACTGGGTAGCTTATAAATAACAAAAACTTATTTCTCATAGTTCTGGGGATTGGAAGTCCAATATCACGGGTCCATGGTTGGTTACAGACTCTTCTAGACTGCAGACTACTGATCTCTTGCTGTGTTCTCATGTGGTTGAAGGGATTAGTGAACTCTGAAGGACCTCTTTTATAAAGGCACTAAGCCCACTCATGATGGTTCTACCCTTATGACCTAAGCACTTACCAAATGTTCCACATTTCCTAATACCATTATCTTTGGGGGTTAGTACTTCAACATATAAATTTTGGGGGATGCAAATACTCATACCATAGCACCATGTTAAGCCATGTGAAGTTGCCAATATGTAAACAGTTTTTATTTACAAAATAGCACTTCACATGGTTCACTCTAATATGTTTTATGGTCATTCTCAATTAATTTTATTAAAACTTTTTAAAAATTAAGTTTATTGGGGTAACATTGGTTAATAAAATTATATAATTTTCAGTTGTACATTATAATTTGACATTTGTATATATTATTGTGTGCTTACCACCCAAAGTCCAGTTTCTTTCAGCTACCATATATTTGATCCCTTTACCCACTTCACCCTTCCCCTAACCCCTAGATTTGACCCCCATTACCCTATCTTCCCCTTCCTACCATACCCTCTACCCTCTGGTAACTACTAGCCTATAGTCCATGTCCATGAGTCTCTGTTTGTTTGTTCTGTTCATTTGTTGCTTTTAGGTTTATGTCCCACATATAAGTGATGTCATGTGATTTTCAACTTTTTTTTGTCTGGCTTATTTCACTTAGCATGATTATCTCAAGTTCCATCCATGTTGTCGCAAATGGCAGTATTTCATCTCTTCTTATGGCTGAGTAATATTCCATTGTATACATGTGCCACAGCTTCTTTAACCAATCATCTATCGGGACACTTGGGTTGCTTCCACGTCCTGTCTACTGTGAATAATGCTGCTATGAACATCGGTGTGCAATATCTTTTCTGATATGGGTTTTCAAGTCTTTGGGGTAAATACCCAGTTAGAGGGATTGCTAGATCATATGGTAGATCAATTCTTAGTTTTTTGAGGAACCTCCATACTGTTTTCCACAGTGGCTGTACCAATTTGTAGTCCCACCAGAGACGTATGAGGATTTCCTTTTCTCCACATTCTCTCCAGCATTTGTTATTACTTGTCCCATTGATTATAGCTATTCTAACAGATGTGTGATGGTATCTTATTGTGGTTTTGATTTGCATTTCCCTAATAGCTAAAGATGTTGAACATATTTTCATCTGTTTGTTGGCCATTTGTATTTCTTTTTTGGGAAAAGTGTCAGTAAGATCCTCTGCCCGTTTTTTGATTAGATTGTTTGGGTTTTTGTTGTTGTTATTGAGTTCTTTGTATATTTTGGTATTAGGCCCCTGTCAGAGGCGTTGCTTGCAAATATGTTTTCCCATGCAGATGGTTGTCTCTTTACCTTGTTCATGGTTTCTTTTACTGTGCAGAAGCTTTTTAGTTTGATGCAGTCCCATTCATTTATTTTCGCTTTTACTTCCCCTGCTTTGAGATCAAATTCATAAAAATCCTATTTAAGTCCAAGGTCCTTGAGTTTTCCTATGTTTTTCCTATGTTTTCCTATGCATTTTAATGTTTCAGGTCTTATATTCAGGCCCTTAATCCATTTTGAGTTAATTTTGGTGTGTGGTAATAGACAACAGTCTACTTTCATTCTTTTGCAGGTGGCCCCTCCAAGCACCATTTATGGAAGAAAGATTTCCTTTCTCCACTGTAGGTTTTTGGCTTTTTTGTCAAAAATTATTTTCTCATATAAATATGGGTTTACTTCTGGGCTCTCGATTCTGTTCCACTGGTCTGTTTGTCTGTTTTCCTGCCAATACCATGCCATTTTTATTGCTGTTGCTTTGTAGTATAACTTGAAGTCGGGCACAGTGATGCCTCCAGCCTTGTTCTTTTTTCTCAGGCTGGCTTTTGCAATTCGGGGTTTTCTGTGCTTCCATACAGATCTGATGTTTTTTCATTCTATTTCTTTAAAAAGTGCTGATGAGATTTTGACGGGGACTGCATTAAATCTCTATAATGCTTTAGGTAATATGGTCATTTTAACTATGTTGAGTCTTCCAATCTAAGAACACAGAACATCTTTCCATTTCTTTGTATCTTCTTCAATTTCTTTTAATAGGGTCTTGTAGTTTTCATTATATAGGTCCTTCACATGTTTCATTATATTTATTTCTAGGTATTTTATTCTTTTTTGTTGCAACTGCAAAAGGAATTATGTTTTCTACTTCCCTTTCTGACACTTCATTATTACAGTATAGGAATGCTATGGATTTTTGAACATTGATTTTGTATCCAGAAATTTTACTGTATTTGCTTGTTTCTAGTAGTGCTCTTGTGGAGTCTTTAGAGTTTTCTGTATAGAGAATCATGGCATCTGCAAATAGTGACAGTTTGACTTCTTCATTTCCTATTTGGATGCCTTTTATATCTTTCTCTTGTCTGATTGCACTTGCTAGGATCTCCAATGTTATTTGAATAACAGTGGCGATAATGGACAGTCTTGCCTTGTTCCTGATCTTAAAGGGAAATTTTTTAGTTTTTCATCATTAAGTATAATGTTGGCTGAGGACTTGTCACATATGATCTTTATTATGTTAAAATACTTTCCTTCTATACTGATTTTGTTAAGTGTTTTGATCATAAATGGGTGCTGTATCTTGTCAAAGGCTTTTTCTGCATCTATTGATATGATTATATGATTCTTATTTTTTAATTTGCTTATGTGGTATATCACATTACTCTATTTGCATATATTGAACCATCCCTGTGCCTCTGGGGTGAAGCCCACTTGATCGTGGTGTATAATCTTTTTTATATGTTGCTGTATTCAGTTCACTAGTATCTTATTTAGAATTTTTGCATCTGTGTTCATGACAGATATTGGTCTGTAGTTTCTTTTTGTGTGTGTTATACTTAGAAGGTTTTGGTATCAGAGTAATATTGGCCTCATAAAATGAGTTGGGAAGTATTGCTTCCTCTTTGATTTTTTGGAAGAGTTTGAGGAGAATAGGTAGTAAATCTTCTTTGAATGTGTGGTAGAATTCACTGGTGAAGCCATCTGGACCTAGACATTGACTTTTTGGTAGGTTTTTGATGATTGTTTCAATTTCTATACCGCCGATTGGTCTTTTTAGATTTTCCAGTTCTTCTTGATTCAGTCTAGGAAGGTTGTATTTTTCTACGTACATTTCTTCTAGGTTATTAAGTTTGGTGTTATATACTTTTTCAAAGTATTCTTGTATGATGCTTTGTATTTCTGTGATGTCTGTCATAATTTCCCCTCTTTCATTCTTGATTTTGTTTGTTTGTGTCCTTTCTCTTTGTTCTTTAGTGTGTCTAGACAGGGGTTTGTTAATTTTATTAACCTTCTCAAAGAACCAGCTCTTTGTTGCATTTATTTTTTCTATTGCTTTTTTTTTGTTTGTTTGTTCATTTTCAATTTCATTTATTTCTGCTCTAATTTTGATTATTTCTTTCCTTCTGGTGAATTTAGACTTCATTTCTTCTGCCTTTTCTAGTTTTTTAAGATGAAGAGTTAAGTTGTTTATTTGGGCTTATTCTTGTTTTTGGAGATAGGCCTGTAATGATATGAAATTTCCTCTTATGACCGCTTTTGCCGTGTCCCAAAAGTTTTGATATGTTGTACTATCATTATCATTCATTTCCATGTATCTCTTGATCTCTGTTTTTATTTCTTCTCTCACCCAGCTATCCTTCAGTAGCATGTTGTTTAACCTCCAAGTATTTGTGGTTCTTTTTGATTTCTTTTTGCAGTTGATCTCTTATTTAAAAGCATTGTGATCAGAGAATATGGTTGGTATGATTTCAACTCTCTTATATTTGTTGAAGCTATCTATGTGTCCCAGTATGTGGTCAATCCTTGAGAATGTTCCATGTGCGCTAGAATAGAATATATAAGCAGCTGTTTTGGTATGGAATGCTCTGTAAATGTCAATTATGTCCAGTTGATCTAATGTGTTATTTAAGGATGCTATTTCCTTACTGATTTCCTGTTTGAATGATCTGTCCTTGTCTGACAGTAGCATATTTAGGTCCCCTACTATGATAGTGTTTCAGTCTGTTTCTCCCTTTAGTTCTGTTAGTAATTGCTTTACATATTTCAGGGCTCCATGATTAATATTTATGGACATTAATAGGTGTATGTCTTCTTGGTGCATGATTCCCTTTATCATTATGAAGTGTCCTTAGGTATCTTTCTTTACCTTTTTTATTTTAAGTCTATTTCATCTGATATAAGTACCTTTACTTCCGCTTTTCTCTGAATGCCATTTGCTTGAAATATCATTTTCTACCCTTTTACTTTGAGTCTATATTTGTCCTTGGAACTGAGATGTGTCTCCTGGAGGCAGCGTATGGTTTGGTTTTGTTTTTTGATCCATTCTGCAACTTTGTACCTTTTTATTGGTGAGTTCAGTCCATTTACATTTAGGGTGATTATTGAAATATGAGGTCTTCTTATAGCCATTTTATCTTTTGCTTTCTGGTAACTCAGTGTTTCCATTGCATCTTTGTCCTTGAGTTTCTGTTTTCTTTATTTTGGTTAGCTTTAGTGGGTTTTCCCTATAGTTCCTCTTGCTTTATGTTACATACTTCAGTTCTGAATCTTTGTCATGTGGTTACCATTATGAATATGTAAAGGATAGTTATATATGTATATACACAATCATCCCTTTTCTTCTGCACTTGCTTTATCTCCATTCTCCTTTGTGAATTTGGATCTTTGAATCCTCCTCTTTTCAGTCATTGTTGTTTCAATTTGTCCCTATATATGCTGAATGTTCATTACTATCTTGCTATAGCAAATCTCTTACTATTTAAACTTATATGTTCTGTTCTTAGTAAGGGTTGCACTCCTCTGCTTCCATTTGCCTGAGAGTCACTTTACTTCTAATTATGTATATATATATATATATTTTTGTCATTTTGTTTTAGGTGAGCTGACCCTTTTCAGTATTTGCTGTAGTGCAGGCCTCATAGTGGAGAATTCCCTCAATTTTTGTATGCCTGGAAAGGTCTTAATTTCTCCTTCATATCTAAAAGGAGAGTTTTCCTTTATAAATTACCATTTTCTTCTCCCTGGCTGCCCTAAGAATTCTGTCTTTGTTGTTGATTTTTGATAACTTTAATATAATGTGTCTTGGTGAAGGCCTTTTGGGTTGAGATAATTGGGTGTTCTGTTGACTTCTTGAATTTTAAGCTCCAACTCATTCTTTAGACTTGGGAAATTCTCATCAACTATTTGTCTGAAAATGCTTTCTAATTTGTGCTCCTTTTCCTCACCTTCGATAATGCCCATTATTCTTATGTTTCCTCTCCTCATGGTGTTAGGTAGTTCTTGTATTTCTTTCATTATTTTTCATTCTTCAGTTTTTCTCTTCTTCCTTCTGATTTATTTGTAAATTTCTGTCTTCAATATCACTGATCCTTTCCTTCATTTTGTCGACTATTTTTCGAGCTTGCTATTTCATTTTTCAACTCTTGCAGTTTTTTTTTTTTTATCTCCAGAAGATCTATTTTCTTTTTGAGGATTTGACCACCTTGCTCTCCTCATCTAGTTGTTTTGTTTTTTTTTCAGTTCCTGAGATTGTTGATAACTCATTTCAGATCTCAATGAGGTTTTTCAGAAGTACCATCCTGAATTCTGTCATTTAAGTTGCATATTTCTATGTCTGTAAGCTTATTTTCTGGAGATTTTTCTCCTTATTTCTGAGATGCTTTGTCACCTTGGTTGTTCATGGTGTTTAATGAACTATTTTTCCACCTGGGCGGTAATGGAAACATATTCTGCTTTTTTTTTCCCCCCAGAAAGATTTACTATATAAAGGTCTCTCTTTAGCCTGCTGCAAAAAAGGTGCTTTTCTTTTTGTTTCCAGTAGGTGGCGTCTAAGCCTCTTGGATCCCTGTGGTAGCTTTTACGAGCAGATTCCAGGCTCAGACATGCTAGAGTGCAGTTTAGGTGTTTTTTTGTTGAGTTTTAGATGTTTGGTTTGTTGTTTTCAGGGGAGAGATCTGGAAATGTCTCTCACTCCACCATGTATTCTGAGTCAAGTCTAGATAATTTCTTGCCTGTAGCAAATCCTGCTCTCTGGGCAGGTCACATCTTACTTCTCAATTAACTTTTCCATCTATATATCCACTAGACTAAAACCTACTTGAGGTCATGTACATTCTCTCATTTGTTTCTCTATGCCTAACACTTAAAAAAGTGTCCAAACAAATTAGATATATAACTGAAAAAAATAATGAATAAACTCTATTCAAATGTTTAACAGCAATTTAGTAATTAACTCCTATTTTCTAAGTATAAACCCCAAAATATCACATTCATTGCAAGATATCTCAGCAAAAATCTGAGGCTAAATTAATTGTTAATAAATACAATAATTCAAAACTGGTTTATCTAGCCAGCTTCACCAAATATACTTTGTGTTATGCTTTATTCTTCTCTTCTCAAATTTTTCTTGAATACTTCCTTTATTGCATTCTAAGAACTAAATAATTTCTTCAGCTAGATCTTAGTCTCTCCCTAACTTTAATTATTTTCTAAATATTTTTTCTATTCTCTAGAGTTACATGGATAATATCTGCTTCTTTTTCAATTGTTTCTACACATTAGGATAAAGGTGAAGTAACTTGTCTTACTCTCAATATTTCATAAGCCTCTCCTATTAGGTTAACACTCATTTCACCGACTAATTTAAAAGTGTTTGAACCATTTCAATCTAGTTTTTACAGCTATCAAAACAAAGCCTATAATGTTCTAAGTTAAAAAGATTCTTCATATTATAGCAATATAGTTTCTAAATTAATGTTTATTTTTTAAATCTTTAGAAGAAATGTAACGAAGTTAGTGATCTTACATACTCTATATAAGCAAAGGTAAATGGACATATATTTGAAGAGTAGATAAAGAAGGTAAAAGATTTTAAAAAGAAAAGACTTTCTCCCTTTAAAAACAAAGTTACTCCAACTCTTCTTACAGAGGTTTAAAAGAGCAGTTGATAGAAAGCCACCTACAAAAGAATGAAAGTAGACTGTTGTCTATCACTACACTCCAAAATTAACTCAAAATGGATAGACCTGAATATAAGACCTGCAACATTAAAATGCATAGAGGAAAACATAGGAAAACTCAAGGACCTTGGACTTAAATAGGATTTTTATGAATTTGATCTCAAAGCAGGGGAAGTAAAAGCGAAAATAAATGAATGGGACTGCATCAAACTAAAAAGCTTCTGCACAGTAAAAGAAACCATGAACAAGGTAAAGAGACAACCATCTGCATGGGAAAACATATTTGCAAGCAACGCCTCTGACAGGGGCCTAATATCCAAAATATACAAAGAACTCAATAACAACAACAAAAAAACAAACAATCCAAGCAAAAAACGAGCAGAGGATCTTAATAGACACTTCTCCCAAAAAGAAATACAAATGGCTGACAAGCATATGAAAAGATGCTCAACATCTTTAGCTATTAGGGAAATGCAAATCAAAACCACAACAAGATACCATCTCACACCTGTTAGAATAGCTGTTATCAATGGGATAAGTAATAACAAGTGTTACCATATGATCCAGCAATCCCTCTACTGGGTATTTATCCCAAAGACTTGAAAACCCATATCAGAAAAGATATTTGCACACCAGTGTTCATAGCAGCATTATTCACAGTGGCCACGACATGGAAGCAACCAAAGTGTCCTATGATTGATAGATGATTGGCTAAAGAAGTTTTGGCACATGTATACAATGGAATATTACTCAACCATAAGAAGAGATGAAATACTGCCATTTGCGACAACATGGATGGAACTCAAGATAAGTGAAATAAGCCAGACAAAAAAAAAGTTGAAAATCACATGACATCACTTACATGTGGGACATAAACTTAAAAGCAACAAATGAACAAGACAAATAAACAGAGAATCATGGACATGGAATATACACTAGTATTTACCAGAGGGTATGGGAGAGTGAGGAGGGAGGAGGTAGATGGGATAAAAGGGGTCAAATACGTGGTGATAGAAAGAAATCTAACTATGGAGGGTGGACAATATAAATTTATATATGCCTTACTGTTAAAATGTACAGCTGAAACTTACTGAATTTCATTAACCAATGTCAGTATAAAAAATTAATTAAAAATAAATTAATTAAAAAATAGTTGAGTTCCTTAACCTCTACTTCTTATTTATGAAAAGTTCAGCATTTCATTTTAATATAAATATAATTCAGCATTCATTTTTCTCAAAGGGAATTTCATAATAGTTAGATAATTTATAATGTTAACTCAGATGAGTAAATCCCTCATTCAAGACCCTCTGTCATTCTTTCCTTTGGAGAACATTACCAAGATTTTTTTTTTTTTTTTGTATAACACTTACCTTATAATAATTTGAAAAACCTTTGAATATCAACACAATACACAAAAAAACTAATTACCAACTGAAGCTTCTTTATATCTACCATGATTGATTCATTTAACTTCATGTTCATTAGGCAATTAATTTAATGCTATTGCATAAACTTACTGTCATGCGATATCAAACAGTATATACACAAAATAAATACAGAAAAGATTATAAGAAAGAATTTTTCTTGACATAGATTTAAATAAAGCATAGCATGATCTATGTTATGGTACTTTGCATAATATCTATTCAAAAAGCATAATGTTAAAATTAGACACTCATATAATGTAACAATTGTCAATTATTGTTATTCACACTAGTTATGTTCTATAAAGTTGCCACAAACACTGAATTAGCAAATATTGAACTATTTTTCAAAGTGGAAGTAAAGTGTTAGCTCTCTGTGAGCCTCTGGTCACAACATTTTTGTCAATTAAATGTCATTTGCATTATACAAGTTCATTTTGCCAATATCCTTATTAAATAGAACAGTCTCAACAGCTGTGAAAAGCTGCTGTCTACCTAACCCTTTTCCTATTCTAATGTATAGTAGGTATTTTAAAAATTCTTCCCCAGCATTCTGATCTACAGGACCTGCCTTATCTGCAAGTTTAATATTTTTCATGCCATATCAACTTTTTAATTGTAGGAGGCAGCCAGCACTGGCCAAGAGAGATTAACATTTTCCTGATCCTGGGTAAAGTGATCATATATTTCTCAGGCTTTTGTCTCACAAAAATGGTGTCCAATATGCTTCCTGTTTTTCTTTTTTAAATTAATAGACCTTATTTCTTTTGCAAGTTCTAGGTTTACAGAAAAATGAACAGGAAGTATAGAGAGTTCCCACTTATCTTCAGTTTACATTAGAATTCACTCTTTGTACATTCTAAAGCTTTTGACAAGTGTATAATGACATGTATCCACCATTATAGTATCAAATGGAACAGTTTTACTGGCATAAAAGTCCCTTGTGCTTTACCTATTCATCTCCCCTCTTCATCTCCTCAAACTTCTAGCAGCCACTGATCATTTTGCTATCTCCATAGTTTTGCCTTTTCTAGAATGTTATATTCTCAGAATCATACAGTATGAAAACTTTTCATTTTTTTTTAATTTACTTTTTACTCTGAATGGTGTATTAACTCTTGTCTGAATAAAGCTTATCCAGCAGATGTATTTCCTTCAAAAGGCACATCAAAGACTTCTTGTGCTTAGAAACACTAAACAGCATATCAGCACATCAGGACTAGTTTTTTTCAAATAGTTTTATTGTGGTATAATTGATTAACAAAGAACTACATATATATAATGTACACCAAATATAATGAATTTGGACATATGCAAACCCCCATGATATCTATTACCACAGTCAAGGTAATGAACATACTAAATAACTCACTAAGTTTTCTTATGTCCCTTTGCTTCTTTTATTTTGGTATATGTGTATGTGTGTGCCTATTAAGAACATTTAATATGATACCTATCCTCTTAACAAATTTTGAAGTGCAAAATACCATATTGATAACTATAGGAGCTATATTGTATAGAGGATCTCTAGAACTTATTCATCATGGATAACTGGAACTTTACACCCATTGTAAAACAACTCCTCATTTCTCACTACTCCCAGATCCTGGCAGCAACTATTGCTTTCTCTGCTTCTATAACTTTGACTAATTTAGATATCTCATATAAGTGGATTCATGCTGTAGCTGTCCTGTGATTAGCTTATTTCACTTAGCATAATGTTCTCTAGATTCATCCATATTACCATGGCAGAAGTTCTTTCTTTTCAAAGACTGAATATATTTCATTGTATGCATATCTCACATCCTCTTTATCTATTCACTTGTCAATGGACATTTAGATTGCTTCCATGTCTTACCAATGATAAATAAAGCTGCAGTAACATGGGCCTTATGTCTTTAAGATTCTGATTTCATTAATTTGGATATATACTCAGAAGTGAAATTGTTGAATAATATAGTACTTCTGTTCTTAAATTTTTAAAGGAACCCTATACTGTTTTCCACAGTGGCTACAGCATTTTACATTCCCATTAACAATGTACAAGGATTTCAGTTTCTCTACATTCTCATCAACAGTTATTATCTTTAAAAAAATAACCAATGCCACGCCAATAAATTAAGTGAAAAAATAGCGATTCTAACAGGTCATGTGAGATATCATGTCATATATCTTTGTAGTTTTGATTTGCATTTCCTTGTCAATAATGTTAAGTCTTTTCATGTACCTGTTGTCCATTGGCATGCCTTCTTTGGAAAAATGTCTGTTCAAGTCCTTTGCCCATTTTTAATTGAGTTATTTGGTTTTTGCTACTGAGCTGTAAGAATTACTTTTATGTTTTGGATATTACATGGTTTGAAAATACTTTCTCCCATTCCATGGGTTGCCTTATTATTCTGTTGATTGTTTCCTTTTTTTGTGTGCAGAAACTTTCCAGTTTGATGTAGTCTCACTTGTCTATTTTTGCCTTTGATGTCTGTGCTTTTGGTATCATATCCAAGAAATCATTACCAATACCAATCTCAGGATTTCTCTGTTTTCTTCTAGGAGTTTTACAGTTTTCATGTCTTATGTTTAAATCTATAATCCCTTTTGAGTTTATTTTTGTATATGGCATAAGGTAGATTTACAATTTCATTTTTTTGAGTTGACATCCAATTATCCCAACATCATTTCTTGAAAAGATAATCTTTCTTCATTTTGTAAAGGAAGGAAATACCTCAACATAATAAAATTCATATATAATAAATTAACAGCTAACATTATACTCAATAGTAAAAAGTTAAAGCTTTTCCTCTAAGATAAGGAACACAACAAGGATGACCCTTTTACCACTTCTATTCAGTAGAACACTTGAAGTCCTTGCCACAGCAATTAGATAAAAAAAAGAAAGAAAAGAATCCAAATCAGAAAGAACAAAGTAAAATTACATGTGTTTGCAGATGACATGCTCTAATATTTAGAAAATCCTAAAGAATAGACATACACACACATAAGCACACCTGTTAAAACATAGATTCACTAAAGTTGCAGTATACAAAATCAACATACAAAAATAAGTTGTGTTTCTCTATACTAAAAACAAAATATATGTTGAGGAAATTAAGAAGACAACTCCATATACAATACCATCAAAAAGAATAAACTACTTAGGAATAAACTTAACCAAGGAGGTGGGGCTATTTAAAAGAGCAAAATTATTAACAAAAAGCATAGAAATGTAAAAAGATGGTACTAAACAAAATTAAAAAGACACTTGTTTACAATATAAGAGCTGTAAGAAGAAGGCAGAGCACTGCTATGTTTGACCTTAGCTGGGAATGTACATATCATGAGACTCAAATTTTATGATGCTATGCAAACATTTGCAAATAAGCAGTGAAGAACTGGGTGTATAAACTTTGAGGTTATGGATACATTTTAGCTAGTAAGCAAACTAGCAAATAAAGAATGTGCAAATAATGAGAATTAACTGTACATATTTTGGGGCCTGGTGCATAACTGACACATAAAAGGTTCTTAATAGGTCATCGAATACTATTTGAACTATATAGAATTTGTACTCAAAATCAGTTAGATGCAAAATACTTAAATGGGTGACTTACTGCCTCTTTTCTGAGATTTCCAGCATGATCCCTCCTGATCTCTTTACATCAAGATGCCATCCTCTACTCTTCCCAAAAAGGAACTCTTCAAAACTAAAATGCTTCAGAATCCTAAAAGAGGGTTCAAAAGAAAAGGAATGTAGGCAACTTAATCCAAAGTGGAGAGATATATTTAAAGAAGAGGCCTTGATAGGTCTACAATCAGAAATAATCAAATTAATTGGAAAATCATTACCAATGATTGTGTAGTACTGAAGCAGGAAATCTTATGGTTCAAGTACCCACAATTGGGCAGCCGTATTTTTAGTGTGCCCTTGTTTCTTTAGTTGATTCCCTTATTTTCTTCTTTTTTATTTATGATATGGGAGCCACAAAATACATTCTTCATTGAATACATACTGAATATATCAACTACTATTATTTCTATTAACATGAATACTAATAAGTCAGGCCAAAATTCAATCACTATTTGAAAATATTACCACTTAGATCTAACAAGTAAACATTTTTAGTATATTGCTCCTACACTTTTTTTGAAATAAATCTTGAAAAATAGCCCCTCATAAATATGAGATGAAACAATATTTAATTATAGACTAATGTAAAATCAAGTAGGATAAAATGTCTCTGTTTAGTGTATATTATCCTTAATGGCTTTAGAGATTTTTTCAATTTGTTTTTATTGAATATACATAGGCATACAGAAACACACACAACACAAAATGCATTTCCTTGGATCTAAATATTAATACATTTCCATTCATAACTAATGCAGGGTAAATATGCCCCTCAGATTGTAATTTGCACCCATAAAAATGTGGGGTTTTTTTAAGAAAACAGTAATTACTGACAAAGTGTTGCTATTTTCATGTTTAACAAACATTTTAAATATTTCAATCCAAGCTGTGCACAACACTAGTTCACATTTGATCTGATGATTTGGAGCCATTTGTTTAAGTATGATACAATTCGAAGCAAATTTAATAAAGCAGAGTTTTCTCTAAGTGTAGAATGTCAGAAAATTGCTCAGAATGCCTATAAACAGCTGGCAGAGCTGTCAAGTAATTTCTTCAGGTAGTTGGATATATTTCTGTAAACAAAACTAAACAAGAAAAACAGCACATCATAATGCAAGACATTGATTTAATTACATCAAAATATTTACTAGCACACTTAAAACATAATAATGAATTTGTCATGAATATTTAATATGGATTGCAAATTATGTACTGAGTCTTATACTTTTTTGTGATATATAATAAACTCTTACTCTATTTTCTCACCTCACTGCCTACTTCTTAACACATGACTTATTAACATGTCATAAATATAATCTATTTTTTTTTATCTTAGACCCAGTTGCTACCTATAACTGAGTGTAGATTGAATGGTTCTAGCAATTGAAAATCATAATTTCACAGTTTAACATTTTCTTAGAAGAAATTATTTCACAGGTAAGTTCTCATTCAAAAAGGTTGCTACATAAATCTTGTTTTCATTCTTGAGTTTTCATATTACAAAAACTGACTTATTAGATGTCTCTGATAACAAATAATAATTGATTTATTTTAATATTAAACTTAAGAAAATTCCAGTATAAGTTGAAATAACGTTCCCAGAACCACTAATTGAAACCTCTTCTAATCGACTTTGTCATGTGTTGTAATCTGCTGAACCATTAATTACATTTGTAAATTATTTTTATAATTATGTAAATAAGTTTGTGTGAGCACAGTGTTACCATAAGCTATAAATTTGAAATACACTAATTTTCATTAAATAGTGAGATCCTTAATAATTTCATTAAAATTTGATTTCAAAAAAAATTATTTTGGAAATATTTTTAGAAATTTTTTAATATGTATGTATGTAGTAGGCAAGAATATTTTTAAATGAAAGTAAGAAACATATAGATTACTTATACAGCCTTTGTCTTGGTCTGTGATATTTATGTGCATAGTAAATGCATAAAGAAATATAAAATTCAAATAGAAATTGAGAGAAAGAAAAATACTGAATATTTATATGAAAAATAGTTTTTATTGCCCAAGGAATTTTCTTAAAATTTCTGATTGCAGAGATCTGGAGAATAGAATATGATGATGGGATATTTGATATACAATATGATTACCAAAATTTGAGAAATAGCAAGAATATTCATAGATTGGATAAAGTTCTTCCATAGATATACATTCTTTGTGAAGTAAACATTTCTGAAAAATAAAAGATCATTTCAAAACTAATTTTATCTCAGAAAAATTACAAATTTTCCTCCAGCAAAGAATATAAGAATATCTAAATCAACTGTTTATTAGTTTAAAAGCAATCTACCACCATACAAACCTTAGGAAAAGGCTTGTAAGGTGATAAATCAGATATGTATACAGCAGTAGGCTTCAAAAGTATAGTTATTAAAGGAAATAAGAGAGTTTTGCTTATTATATATGAAAGTTAAATATTAGTTGTAACCAGTAAGGAAATATTGCAGTGTAGTACTAACATGACATTCTAAACTCTCTTGTAAAAATGAATTAGTATTTACAGATATTGAAGGGGTAAAACTTTTATTCTTTAAATTTCAACTTTATATCAGTATTTATAGACAATTTATTTTGAGTTTAGTTTTAAAAATCTTTATTGATATTTGCAAATCAAAGCAGAATGATATATTAACTCACACTTGTTAGATGGCTATTACCTAAAAAAATGATAACAATTTTCGATGAGGATATAGAGAAACTGGAACACTTGTACACTATTAATGTGAATGTAAAATGTGCAGCCATGAAAAACAATATGGAAGTCCTCAAAAAATTAAAAGTTGAATGACCATATAGTCCAGCAATACTACTTTTAGGTATACCCAGAAGAACTGAAATCAGGATCTTGAAGAGATATCTGCACTTTCGTGTTCATTGCAGCATTATTCATAATTGCTAAGACATAGAAGCAACCTAAACGTCTATCAATGGATGAATGGATAAATAGAATGTGAGTTATGCATACTGTCGAATATATTCAGCTTTTAAAAAGAAGGAAATTCATTTTCAATAACATGGATGAACCTGGGGGATGTTATGCTAAATGAAATAAACCAATCACAGAAGCAGAAATACTACATGATTCTATTTAAATGCAGTATCTAAAATAATCAAACTCATAGAACCCTTATAGAATGGTGGTTGCCAGTGGCTTGGGAAAAGGAAAGTTGTTGACTGAGAGGTATAAAGTTCCAGTTATGCAAGATGAATAAATACTAGAGATTTGCCGTACAACATATTACCTACATTTAATGATACCATATAGCACAATTAAAACTTTGTTAGAGTAGTATCTCATGTTAAGTGTTCTTACCACAAAAATAAAAACAATAAGAAAAACCCCACTGTATCTGAAGAACAAATTTACCAAAGTTTTTTTGCAGAAATATTTTGATTACTAAGTACAATAATGTAATTTTCAAATTTATCACTCTTTTCAATTTCTTGATCCATTAAAATCCCAACAGTTATATGAGATTAACATAAGCTAAGACATCACAGAAATTTTATTGAGCCTGAAACAAATCTCATGTCATATCTTACCACTGGTTTTATTTTAGAGTGCAAAGAAAAATAGTCACTAAATATGTCTTTGATTTTTCATAAAAGTCACTTCATATCTACATTAAGTCATAAAATACAGTATGTAGTTAATTAATGCTTTTTTCCTATTAGTCTTAGAAATGTTATTTTCTAAGCACTTGAGAATTTCATATAATATTGACTGTCATGTAGTGTAATACAGATAAACACTGCACATTCTAATCATTTACTAGTTCCTAATTATTCCACCTTTCACTTTTATATACATACAAGTGTAGTTTGAAAAAGTCTGAGACCTTGCATTCTGTACTGACAGAGTACATATACATCAAAGAGATGAAAATTCTCATGAAACATCAAAACAATCTTTGTAGTTAAAAATATACTAATAAGGTTTTTTTCTACTTAGAGCAGTAAATGAAGGAAAAATATTGTTTTCCTGGGACTAGGTGGCCTGCCTTTGTGCTGTTTGTGAGTCTCTCTGAACAATTTTATATCCGGAGCTGCCTAATACAGGAAGAAAAGCTCCCTTTGAAATTATATACTTTTGTATGAAACAGCTACATGGTAGATTATTATAAATACATTAAATAAATGTCATAAGGCACTCTAAAGCAAAAAGATGAATACAGTTTTAAACTCTTAAAAATGCTACAACCAGTTATGTAAATTTACCAATGTTAAAATTTCACTAGTAGCTCTACCTAGTCAGTTACCTCTCAATTTTCTGGAATTACAGAAAATGTCTGGATTATCACACCTATGCTCTCCAACTCTACTACTCATTCCAAGCATCATTAGTTATAATATGATATCATGTCTAGTTAGAATTTAGAATTTCCTCAACAAAAGAAACAAGCAATGAAGTTAGAGAAAAGCAAGCAAAACTCAAGAATACTAAAATCATTACTATAGCCCAAAAGATTAAAATCATGTGCTATTTAATAAAACAGCATTGAAATTTCATCTTTAGAGAATAGAGACTAGAAAAACTATATTACCTTGATATACAAAGATAAAATGTGTTCAGTTAGAGAGGGAAGTAATTTATATAAGTAACTAGAATTAGAGAAAAAACTTACTGACTGGAAAATTATGTTATTTCCCAACATTATTGAAAATACCCTTTACTGATAAATCTTAAATCCAAAAGCATCTACTTGACATAATTTGAGTTGAAATTTCCTTGGGAAATTATTTGCTTGTGAAGAACACCAGCCCCCTTCCTGAAGGAACCAGATTACGATGATCACACAACCATCATTATCATTATTCTCTTTTTAATAATTGCACTTTTAGTTATTATATCCTTATATTTACATATATTAGCACATTATTTTCAAAGATCAATTACAGAGACTATTACATAGTTTATTAATTATACTAAAATTGAGTTTGGGGTGGGAGATAAAAAATACAGATAAATAATATACACATATAGATCAAATATATCATTTAAAAAGGTTAAAAAAGGTAACCTTATTATACATTTTTAAATCTAAGAATTCATTTGGTTGCATCATGGATCAAAAGCTTCATATCAGTCTCCTTAATTTTTGATAAGCTACATTCAATTAAAGACTTCAGAAAAAATTGTTCAACTAATCAAAGATATTCACTAGTTAAACTTGGCTGAAATATAGATACTCCAAAAAGGCTGTGGAAATCAAGAAAGCAATGAATCGACTTACAGAATTGACTTTAATGATCTGACACAATGAAGCTTTGTTAAATAACTACGTGGGCTAGTTTTTCAAATTATACCTTTAAATCTACATCAAAGAAACATTCCTATTTCCTGGTTACACCTTGATAAATGAAGCATATTGTTTACCATATATCTAAATATTCTGAAGAGAAAATAGAAATTATGCGTTTTAATGACTTATTTGACTTATTCTAGAGAACTTGATGCATCAGAAAGAGCAAGCCTTTCTCACGTCTCACTTGAACATTTCCTATTTCCACTCTAATTACACCAGCCTGATTACATTAGGGGATACATTTTCCAATTTACTAACATAACCACAAGCTGTTACTACCTTTTATTTCTAGAAGTAATAATAAGTTATAAATAAATGATTATCTTTATCTACATATAACCTACAAAGAAATGAAAACGACTCCTCGAACATTTCCCAGTTTTAGGTCTTCGCATTATGGTTTGGTATTCCCCTCCTCCACACCTGAGTGGAATATTTTCCTCTTCAGTTCTCTAACTGGTATAAAATGATAGGTCTTTTAGATATCAACCCAAATATTTCCTCCTATAAAGTTCTTTTACTTGTTTTTTTTTTCCCCCCAAGTCAGATGATTACTCCAGGAATGCTTCATAAGTACAGCACAGTTTAAAAGTCTTTGGTACTTAGAATACTCTGCAAGGAGTCACCTTCGACTGTGTTCTGTTTCTTGTACATATTCAGGCAAATCTTTGTGCTCTGCCTTTGAAATATGTGCAGAATTTGACAATTCAACCATCTCCATCACCTCCACGCTAGTACAAGCAGCCATAATTTCACATGAACTATTGCAATAGTCTGCTTTCACTTTGTTCTTCAACCCCTATCTATTTTGAAATCTGTAGCCAAAGTGATCTTCTAGAAACAAATCAAATTATATCACTCTGATCAAAACCCAAAAATAATTCCTCTACATGGAACTACAGACTTTGGTGATTTATTGTATTTCTAAACTTGATTATCAATTCTCACTCCATTCCAGTTAACACTGGATTCCTTGCTGTTTTTCACATATGCCAAGAATGCTACCTTTTCAAGGTCCTTGCATTTTCTTTTTTCTTTTTCTAGAACATTCTTTTAATAAATCAGGGGTCAGGAAATGATAGATCATGGGCCAAATCCTGTTTTTGTAAATTAAGTTTTGGTGGAACAGCTTACACTCATTTCTTTATGTATTATCTGATTTTGCTGATTTTACACTACAGGGACAGAGTTGAATAGTTGTAAAAGAGACTTTATGGCCCTCTAAGCTCAAAATATTCACTATCTGGCTTATTATTGGAAAATTTACTGAATCCTGGTGTAGATAAAGGCATGGCTCATGACCATTCTCTACTCCGTAACTCCATAACCTCCACCACACACACACACACACACGTGCATCAAATAGTATTGAGTTACCCTTAAGTAAATGTAAATCACACCTCGTGAGCAGTTTTATTAATTCGTTTAGTAAATGAGTTCAGTAAATTAATTATTCAGGAAATTTTTAACCAATTGCTTTATGTCGGGCAATGAACAAAACAGGAAATGTTCCTTTTTCTTTGAGTTTACTATTTAGCAGAAGAAAACAAATTCTAAACTAATAAATATTTGATATTTAGGCTGATGACAAATATTGTTTTTATAAAGCTTAACTTGGTAAGGAGACAGTAAATGATGATGGGGGTGGCGGTGGCTAATATTTGATTTAAAGTGGTCAAGAGAAGCTTTTTGGATAAAATAACATTAAGCAATGTCAGAAAAATGTGGTACTATATATAAATATAAGGATTTAATAACCATAAGTACATTTATAAAAATGAACAAATAACTATATCTGTTTTATACATTAAAATCACTGTTAAACACAATACTTAAGTCAGGCAGATCAATGGAGGCTATGAAAATAAAATATAACACACACAATTCAATAGCACTCTATTGGAAACTATGGGAAAAATCTCAAAAATTGATAACAATTTAATTAGGATGTTTATGTCATTTATGGATAGTGTAATGAGCAGGGCTTTGAGACATACACTGGTGATAGCTTCTACTGGCTGTGTGACCTTAAACAAAATACTGAGTCCTTCTGGAACTGCAGTTACTCGTTTTTTCAAAGGAAATAACTTACTCATAGTATTTTTGAAAGAATAAATGAAATAGTATATATAACATAAATAGCATAAATGGCACTCAGAAATAAAAACATAGTTTCTAAATTTTGTCTCACCTCTTTTCAAAATAAAAATTAACATTCCTGAAATAGAGAAGATAAATATAATAAAAAGTTTATACTAAAAATCTGCATCTAAATGAGGCCAATAATCCAAATCTACCATAAATATCTGGAGAAAGTCTTTGGTTAAAATTAAAAGGAACTCAATTTTTTCAAAAATTTAGAGCAGTATATCTTGAAAATCATTCTATCAACTATTTCTCAAAAAGACAAAAAGAATAAGTTTCTCTGAGGATAGTTTAGACCTTAAAGTCAGAAAACTCAAATTCTCACCTTTAGTTCTCACTGAAAACTGGTGTGTTTAAATGAGGCAATTACCATCTTTGTGCAAGGTAGAACTAGAAAATCAAAGCAAAATGTTACCACTTGTCTTTTGCTCAGAGAAAGCTTTAGCAACTTACCCTATAGTTTTCATTCATGTAGCTGCCTGAAAGATGTCCCAGATGATATGTAAATATATGTGCCTCTCTGTATGTATGTATAGATAAATGTATCTGTGCATATATGTATGTAAATATGTATATAATGTACTTTATTTCATATATAATGTGATTTTTTTTTGCTTAATTTTACTCTAGAACACTGATAGAATAAGTTGGGCGTAAAAATTATATTTTTAACCTAAAACTAATATAAAATAATATTGAATGTCAACTGTAATTGAAAAAATTGAAATAAAATAATTTTCTAAAGAGTAATTAAAAACCTATTTATTTATACAAAAATGTCTTTCATGGTAGATACAGAGGTAGTTGATAAAATATCACTTTGAACTTAGCTGGGGAATTCTGACTCTAAAAATTTTTAGGAAAAATTAAAAGCATAGGTTTTCTTAAATGCACACAACCCATCTAATTGTTTAAGAATGAGTTTTCTTAGTTGATGCTAATTGACTTACTATCAAGTAATGATATCTGAAAAGCTCGCAAATGATTACTAGAGCTCAACACTTTTTTCCAATGTTTTAATGTGTGGAAAATTGGTAATTAGTCTGAGAGTTTTCAACTTAAGGTTGGTGGTATAGGCTGCTCTGATTAGTATTCTACTATTCTTGCTGTTTAAAAATAGTTTATGCTCAAACATTCATTTTTGAATGAGAACTATGACAATTTAATTAAAGTTTAAACTCTAGTAGCTGTTGAAGATCATACATAATCCAATTATTTTATTCAATTAATTTAATAGCAAACCACTTTGCAATAATTGCTGTTAATCTCTCGGTTTTTTTTTTTTTCTTCTCAGCTGTTTATCAATGGTCTCTGAGATATCTTAGAGGAAATCATACTGGGACATAATTATCAGCAGCCCCAGCTGGATTTAATGACTAAGTAATATTTAATTACCATGAATTCTCTATCTCTGCAATAGTTACAAAAAGAGATAGCAGTAATATAGTTAAGAAACTTGCATTTAGTCTAACTTTAAAGATTTGGGATTCATTGATTTAACATTACCATTAGCCCAGCTTCAAAACCAGTAAAAATGGAATTAAAATACCATGTTAAGATGAAGGTGATGTAACAGCATTTAACACTTCATATGCAAATAGACAAATTGGGTTAGGAAAGCCAAGGAAAGAGCTTTTCTCTTTCATGGCACGTTTGAAATTTTATGTATATGAAAAAGATATATTCCTGCTTTTTTACCAAGATTTATTTTTAATAAAATTCATACAATTTTTCAGGACTAAAAGTTATATTGTTTATAGTTGAGCAGTGGGAAGGAGAATACAGCTGCAGAGGCCTGCCCGAAGAACAAGGGGCCCTAGCCCCACACAGGGGCTCCCCAGCCCAGGGTTCCAGTCCCAAGAAGAGGAGTTCTCACAAAATCTGACTGTAAAAACCAGTGGAGATGCTGAATGTCTGGGTGAAATGGAAGGAACCAGAGGACCCACATGCCCCCTTTAAAGGGCCTCCACACACATTCACTGGCTCACAGACACTCACCCTGGATGCCAGTAGATCAATGGCTTGGGAGTAAATAGACATATGGGGTAAGACTCAGTTTCATGGTGCTGGGACAAGGGCTGGAAGGACAGCTGTCATTGCTCCTTTGTCAGACACTCCTCCAGGGCAGTCTACAAATGCACACCATCTTGCTTGTGTTGAACCTTTCCCCATCAGGGACAATTCTGAAGCTGCCTTGGCCCAATAAGATAGGTCCATCCAATCCCGCTGCACTTGTATTTCCCTGGGGCCACCCCCCACCGAGCCCACCAATTGCCCACAGTAGCCCATTGCCAGGCAGCCAGTCCCACCTTATGCCAACCCAGGGCGCACGTTTATTGGCAGGCAGCAGTCCTCAGCTCACGTGGCCTGTGCAAGGACCTGCACATTTCTGGGGAGACTTTTGGTGGTGAGCCACTGGTACCAGTCCCAGCTGCAGTATCTCTTGGGTGTATCGTGGGGGTCTGAGGGCTTTGCTGCCATCTGAAACTTTTATAGGAAGCTGAAGATTCAGTCCTAGCATGGAACCTGATTCTGCATTGGCTGGGTGAAATTTGCTCACTTTACCCTAGTGACCCTCTGGGTCCTTGCCCCACCCAACTTGAATACTAACTACCCAAGGCTCTTCCAGCTGTGGAGTCATACAGACAGCTGGCAGGCAGCCCTAGACCTTGAGGTGCACTGTTCCTTTTTCTAAGCTGCCCCAGGCCCACTAGTTGGGGTAACTGACCTCGACTCACAGCATGGTCTCTTTCACTTGCCTCCAGAACCAGTGTTACCAGCAACCAGGCAGCCCCAAGCAATCCAAGGCAGCAGTTGACCTTGGCCTACACTGGAGTCTCTCCCAAGGGGCCACAAAACCAACACACCCAAAGACTGGCATCAGACCACAACACCACCTAACTAGCCCAATAAGCAGCACACCCAAAGGGTGGTCTCAACAAATATATAAGATTGCTGGGGCAAATCTCACTCCATGGAGTCAGCCCCCACACAGAAGCTCATACACAATGAGTGTGGTCAATCCCCACAGCCAGTCAGCCCTAGAGTTAATCCCATCCACTGACATGCTAATATAAATCAAGGCTTAGCTACAACAGGAGAACACACAAACACAAAAGGAACATACCCAGAGCCTGTTCTCAGAAAATTATGTCATTGTAAAATGAAATTGAAGAAGATACAAATAAATGGAGCTTATATCATGCTCATGGGTAGAAAGAAACAACATTGTTAAAATGGCCATTCTACCTAAAGCAATCTGTAAATCAGTGCAATCTCTATCAAAATAACGATGGCATTTTCACAGAACTAGAACAAATAACCCTAAAATTTATGTGGAACCATAAAAGATCACGAATAGCCATGACAATCTTGAGAAGATTGAAGTTGTAGGTATCAAGCTATCTGACATCAAATTATACTACAAGCCTATAGTAATCAAAACAGCGTGGTACTGGCATAAAATCAGACACATAGATCAATGGAACAGAATAGAGAGCCCAGAAATAAATTTACACCTATACGGTCATTTAATCTATGACAAATGAGGCAAGAATATACAATAGGGGTAAAGACAGTCTCTTTAACAAATGTTGCTGGTAAACTGGACAGATACATGGAAAAAAATGAAACTGGACTACCTTATTAAACCATATACAACAATAAACTCAAAATGGATTAAAGACTTAAATATAAGTCCTGAAACCATAAAACTTCCAAAAGAAAACATAGGCAGTAAACTCTCTGATATTGCTATTTATTAATTTTTTTTCTGATATATCTCCTCAAAGGAAAAAAAAAGAAAAAATGAACAAATGAGATTGCATCAAACTAAAAAGTTTTTGCACAGCAAAGAAAACCATCGACGAAACAAAAAGACAACCTATTGAATGAAATAAACGTATTTGCCTATGATACATCTGACCAGGGGTTAATATCCAAAATTTATAAAGAACTCATAGAACTCAATAACAACAAAATCCGATTAAAAAATGGGCAGAGGACCTGAATAGGTATTTCTCCAAAGAGGATATGCAGATGTCCAATAGACATATGAAAAGATGCTCAAGGTTACTAATCAACAGAGATATGCAAGTAAAAATCACAATGAGATAACACCTCACACCTGTCAGGTTGGCCTTCATCAAAAACTAAAAAACAAGTGTCGGAGAGAGTATGGAGAAAAGGGAACCCTCATACATTGCCGGTTGTATTATAAATTGGTACAGCCACTATGGAAATCAGTTTGGAGGTTCTTCAAAAAATTAAAAATAGAAATACCTTTGAACGCAGCAATTGCACTTCTGGAAATTTATCCAAAGAAAACCAAACACTAGTTTGTTAAAATCTGTGCACCCCTATGTTCACAGCAGTGCTATTGACAATAGCCAAGATATGGAAGCAATCTAAGTGCCCATCAATAACCGATTGGATAAAGAAATCATGGTACATATATAGAATATATGGTATGGAATATTGTTCAACCATTAAGAAAATAAAATCTTACCATTTGCAACAACATGGATGGACCAGGAGGGTATTATGCTGAGTGAAATAAGTCAGACAGAGAAAGATAAATGCCATATGATTTAACTTACATGCAGAATCTAAGGAATAAAAGAAACTAACTAAAGAAAAACAGACTCACAGATACAGAGAACCAATTGATGATTGCCAGTGGGGAGGAGGATAGTGAGGCTGGGTGAAAGGTAAAGGGATAAAGAAGTACAAATAAGTAGTTACAAAACAATCATAGGAATTCAGAGTATAGCATAGGGAATATAGTCAATATTATTGTAATGGTTGTGTGTAGTGCCAGATGGGCACTTGAGTAATAGGGGAGAACACTTCATAAATTATATAAATGTCTAACCATTGTATTGTATACATGAAACTAATATAAAAAAAAACACAGAATAAAAAAAGCAATACATGTCAATTTTTAAAGTAATACTTTGTAGTGATAACCTCTGCCAAAATTTTGATTCTTTACTTTCCATTCCTTATGTATATGTTTATTATGGTTTTGTAAAATTGAGGTAATGCATTATTTACAATTCTATCTTGCTTTTTCTCTTTATCAAAAACATTTTTAAAAACCACCAAAATATTTATACAATTAAATTTTCCTCCACAACATTATTTGAATGGCTGCATAATATTTCACTTTATGAGTGATTATTTATTTTACCAACATTCTACTTTTGAACAGTGTTTCAAAAAATTAATTATAATAATAAATATTCCTCTAAATATTTTGTTTTTTTTCTTTAAAGTAGGATTACTGTATTAAAGATTGCATTTTAATACTTTTAATATATATTAAAAATTATCCTTTGGAATACTGTACTGATTTACTCCCAGAGCACTGTACAAAAGGCCAGAGCTCTAAATATTAGTTATTAATTTTATGTCTAACAGTAGTTTCTGATATTATACTATATTTTAGAATTAACACAAGAGTATTGTATTTGCTATATTCCTAATGCCCGTGTGCTTGTATAACAGAAACAACTGAATTACATCTTTGCATTACATTATTTTAGGAAACATTTCTCTATAAATAACAAGTTAAGTCATATTATAGTGGAAAAACACTGAGCTCCAAATCTTGATGGTTTACACAGTAACAGATGTTTATTTCTGCCTGGTCTCTTTTCAGTATCCACTTCACTCCAAAATTAGGCTAAGAGAGCAGACTGTATCTAGAATATTGCCAGGCTCATGGCTGAGAAAAAGGAAACATAGTGGTACCATGCAAGGGCTCTCAAGGCTTTCACATGAAATTTCCATGTGATACTTGCTCAAACATTGATGCCTAAATCCAACATGTCTAAGCCATATATCTATGAGAGGGTAAATATAATTCTCCCAGAGAGGGTCCAGATAAAAGAAACAGTAACTATTTTGACAATACTGTCACCTAGCACATGTAGTTCATGTAATATAATAAAAATATTATTTACTATTATTTACTCGAATGACTAGACCATTTAAATAGATGGAATTTTGATTCAATGATTGACAGACTATCAAACAGTCCAATTGAATAGAACTGGTAATTAACAGAGCCCTGATGCATTGCTTTTGTGATTTCTAAATTAGGAATTTCCACGAAAATATATTTCAATTATATTACATTGAAAAAGAAATGACAATCAAATTAACTATGTTATTGTATGGAATGCCTACTTTGATTAAATAAATTAGTTTTTTTTAAAGTAATAAGCAAACCTAGACCCACACATACATTCACACACATGTTATAGATATCTGTATGTGTGCATATATATATATACAGATATATATGTATATAATTATATATTATAGACACTTAATTTCCTAGTACTAATATATCTGACTTCCTAAGTAAATCTCATTTGAGCCAATGACCTCACTTCTGATGGAAGAATCTTGGGAGAGGAGGAAAGTAAGAGGTAGCCCTACTTTTAATGAAAAGAGGTAAGGAAGACTGTTTAAAAATAAAAAGAACTATAGGAGGATTAAGCACCATAAATTGGGTCAAATTGTCTTTCTACATTCTACTTATTCAGAAGATGTTCTAATGTCAAATACAACTTCCTCAGCTCTCCCCAAACAGAAGTCTTGATGGAACTTCGACCCAGCTCAATCAGAATCCATGAATACTTTATCTGTTATTGACTAATCGCTACCCTAAACAAATCTAATAAAGTTAATATTCAATACCCAAATGTAGCATTGATTTTCCCTTGCATTGGACCATCAGCCACATACTCTCACATAATGATCATGTTCCTAACAAACAGTGTATGTCTAATTGTGCTGACAATTGTGCTGAAAAACCACGTAAGACAAAGAAGCTGACAACTGGAAGATTGAGAAGCTGTATTATGTAGAATAAAAAAATGCATAATCTGGATGTGATAGCAATCTAGCCAGTGTATCTGTTATTCTACTGATGAAATAATTTGACTAATCTGTCTAGACACTGTATCATAGTTATCTTTCCTAAGCTTTCCAGAAAGATAACACCATTTTTAGGCAAAAATATGTGAGTTCATTTTATGTCTGACTCACGACTTAGACTGGCTGGTCAGTACTAGGTTTAGGCTAATTGGTTGACCTGTGATTTAATTTAGATTTTACCTTGCCAGCCACTGTTCTCTTATGTCATTTAATTCCAACATCTATAATTTTTTCTCTAGATTATCAATTTAGCTTCAGAATTCTGTGTCCACATCTTAATAACCTTGAAAACTTTGGAAAATTTGGAGAAAAGTTTCTGAACTTACTATTGTTTTTTGAAAAAAATATTAATCTATGTTAATGTCACCACTTATATAAATAAATTGATGTCTTCTCATCTACTTCATTATGTATGAAACCTACTTCCTCAAAATTTTTATTAGGTATATCATGAAACACTTATAGTAATATTATTAATTATCATTGTTCTTAATTTTTAATGTTATTTTGGGAAATGTACATGCACCACTAACCTTAATCACCTTCTGGCTCTTGAAGAATAGCAATATCACCCTTCTTTCTATGTGGCTTCTAATCTCCAATTGGTTGTATAAGAATCAGTATAAAATAATGGTGCTTACGGATTATTTTTTGTATTATTAAAGTTAAAGTTCTAGCACTGAACATATTTGTTTTTTATTATATTGGTTTTAAAGACTCAAATTTTGGCATGGTGGATGTCTTAGTCTGCTTTGGCTGCTATAACAAAATACCACAGACTAAGCGGCTTCTAAAATAATAGAGATTTATTTCTCACAGTCTTGAGGCTGGCAGTTCAAGATCAGGGTGCTAGCATGGTCCCTCTTCCAGTTTGCTGAATTCTAGTTGTATCCTTAAAATGGTGGAAGGGGTAAGGGATCTCTCTAGAGTATCCTTTAAAAGGGCAAAAATGCCATTTATGATGGCTTTCCCTCATGACCTAATCATCTCCCAAAAGTGATTACAACCAACAGAGTTCCCAAAAGCCCCACCTCCTAATACATTGAGCATTAGAATTTCAACACATAAACATTCAGATCACAGCTGTGGACACAGTCAATTATATAAGATCAAAATGTAGCCCTTTTTTCATTTATTGAAAGAATAGACTTTGCTAAACACCATTTATGAGCACTTTAAGAGCATTATCTTATTTAATACTCAGAACAAACATTTGAAGAAAATGTTACTGTTATCTACATTTTTCAGGTAAGGAAATCAAATTTCAGATAGGGTTAAATAACTTACAGATTCACACAGTTCATAGACAGCATGACTGGGAGAGACAATCAGATCTGTCAAGTGCCAGAAAGTGTTCTTAATGACTAGATAATGTTACTTTTTTTGTGCATTTTAGGTTTTGTTTTTTTAAAAATAAAAACACAATACTCGATCCATTGTTATTCCCCATCCTCAGTGTGTCCTAAATATCTAAACACACACAAGTTCAGGCATTATTATTTAACATTATTATTTTCTGGACTCAGTTACACATACTACGTGGTCTGAACACTGAGCACAATTTTCTCAAATATCAATGAATTCATCAAGTTATTTGCAGAGGTGAATGTAAATTTATCTGGATTAGAGTGAAAAATTGATGGACAAAAAGCTATTCTAGACTCCGTATAAACAATTCAAAAATAAGTACTATTGCCAGAATTACCATCACATTTTCACATATTGAATACATATTGATAACATCTTTGATAGTACAAACAGAAGGTAAAATTGAATGATGCAAATAGAAATTGTAGGTTCTTTGAAAGTAAAATTGTTTGAATTTTTCATCCATGATTTCTACTACCAGCTATGTGTTATAGGGCAATTAATTCACCTTCTTAGGCTTTAATTTTCTTAATAAAATAATAATTAAAATACCTATGTTAAAAAATTATACTAAGAACCAAAGAAAATGTTTATATAAGATAATAGCTCAGATCCCTGTATATAAGAAATCCATAAAAATCAGTTTTTGTCCCACTTTTAAAAAATCTGATGGACCAAAGTGTGATTTTTTTTTTTATTGAAACATCCTGATGCAGAGAAAAATGACCAAGCACAGTGACCTATAATTTTTTTCTTTTTTGGCCTAACTTCCTTTTTTTTCAAAGCATTAAAAATATTAATTTGACATCTGGGAAAGTCAATTTCTTTGAAATTATCATCCCTTGGACAGTGAGTCTAAGCAAGGATCATGGAATTTTGGATTTTAATAACTTCCAGATATATTTAAGACATTTCAAAATAACTTTAAAATATGGAGTAATTATAACAAAATTTCAAAACTTATTCCATGTTTACCTGCCCCAAACAATTTTATTAAGAAAAATGCTTATATATTTTTTCATATACTATTTCCCCTCAAAAAGTTCTCTAGCAAACACTTTACCTTACAGTTATCAGGATCTATTCTAAAGTTCATATGGTCAGTTGAGATTTCAGAACTATCTCAGAAAAAAATGGTGATGAGCATTCTAAAGAGAGAAAATCAAACTGCCAGTCTCAGAGTGCTAAAGTAAAACAAACCTAACATTTATTATAGTGATTATGCCACAGAAATGAGGTGGCAAAGTGTCATAAATGTATCATGTTTTGCCTACATTCAGTGCCACTCCCTCAGGGAGAATTATTTGTATTTGTCACAATGACTTCAGATTTCATTAAATGATTTGCTTTGTGCAGTAAAAAAAGGAATGAAAGTGACATGTATCTTGAGCAGAAGCTTTAAAAGCTAGCTCATGTTTCACCACATTTTAGGTTTCCTCTGCAGTGACAACCAACAAAGATCCAGAAAGAAGCTATTCACTTAACCTAGGTCCTGAAGTAAATATTATATGGAACAGAGTCATAGCAATTAGTATAAGTATATAATTAGTATAAAATATGAAATTATATTAAAGAATTACAATTTATCTACTATTAAATATTTATTAGAGATGTCTACTAAAGTAGATGAAGCTGTATAATACAGAATCTTGAGAGTATCTGTTTAAATAAATAAATAATACCATATATTTAGGTTGTAAATTGTTAATATTTCTAAAGTACTTGAGGCTAGTTGAGACTGTTATTCTAATTAGTATAAATGTAACCCTTACAATCATGCACTACAAAATTAATAAACTATTTACTGTAGGATATTTCAATGACTGGTTCATTGGCATTTGACATGAAATTACTGAAACTTTTGAGTAAATCAATGCTAGATATATTATAGATAAAAAATATATATTTTTAATTGACTTTTCCCTCTGATACTTTACAAACAACAAATAAACTTGAATATAAGCCCTAGTTCTACAGTTGGTTATCAGTTGTATAATATCATGAAATGTCTTTCATTAGCTACCTCAATTTCCTTAAAGAAACAATTCATTCAATAAAATTTGTGAGTACTTGTCAGCTTTTGGCATCGTATTAGGTTCTGGATAGTCAATAGTAAATAAATCAAGCTCTTATGTTGACTGCATATGGCTTAGACTATATTATAAGGAAGAGACAACAAACAAGTAAAAAATAAATATATAATTCTATAAAGTGATGATACAGTGACTGATAAAGGGATCCTATTTAGATGAGGAGCCAGGGCAGGCATTTATGAGATAACTTTTAAGTCAATACCTGAAGGGTCAGAAGCATAAAAAGAAAAGTTAGAAATAGTTTTTCAGAAAGAGAATAAGATTTGAGAAGGCGCACAGAAGAAAGAGTTTGTAACATCCTATAAAAAGAAAAAGACCCTGATGGTCTTTGTATAGGAAAACATAATATGATATCTGAGAGGTAGTTAAAATCCTCACAAGCTATGACAAGAGATTTGATTTTAGTCTATGTGCAATGGCATGCAATTAAAAGATGCTAAACTCTTGATCAAAAAAAAAAAAATTAAAGGGGAAATTAACAAAATTCTTGAGACAAATGAAAATGGAAACACAACATACCAAAACTCATGGAATGCAGCAAAATCAATTCTAAAAGAGAAGTTCATAGACATAAATGGCTAATCCCAAATAAACAACTTAACTCTACAAATTAAGGAACTAGAAAAAAAAAAAGAAACTAAACCCAAGCTTAACAGAAGACAGGAAATAACAAAGATTAGAGCAGAAATGAATGAGAACAAAAAACAATAGAAAATATTAACCAAACCAATAGTTGGTTCTTTGAAAAGATAAACAAAATTGTCAAACTTTTAGCGAGTTTAACCAGTAAAAAAGACCCAAATCTACAGTATTATAAACAACAAAAAAGGAGACATTACAATTGATAACACAAAATTTCAAAGGGTCATCAAAACCTGCTATGAAGAACTGTATGCCAACTAACTAAAAAAACTAGAAGAAATAGAAAAATTCTTAGAAACATACAACTTACCAAAACTGAATTAGGAAGATAGAAAATCTGAGTAGACCATTACTAGTAAGGAGATGGAATCAGTATTTGGTATTCAAAAATCTCCCAACGAATAAAAGCCAAGACCAGATGGCTTTGCTGGTGAATTTTATCAAACATTTAAAGAATTAACATGAATCTTTCTTAAATTCTTCCAAAAAATTGAATAGGAAGGAATACTCCCACACCCATTTTATAAGACTAGCATTATCCCGATGCCAAAACCAGAAAACAGCACCACTGGAGAAGTAAACTATAGGCCAATATCGCTGATAAATATAGATGCAAACAGTCTCAATAAAACACTAGCAAACTAAACTCAGGAACATATTAAAAGGATCATTCAGCACAATCAAGTAGGATTTATTCCTGTGATGCAAGAATGGCTCAACATATAAGAATGGCAAATCAATGTGATATATCACGTTAACAAAATGAAAGAGATGAATCATATAATTGTCTCAATAGATTCAGGAAAAAGCATTTGACAAAATTCACCATCCATTCATGATTAAAACTCTTAAGAAATTAAGCATAAAAGGAACATATTTCAACATAATAAAGACCACATATAACAAGCCCACACTAATACCATACTCAATGGGGAAAGAGTAAAAACTTTTCTTTAAGATCAAGAACAAGTTGAGTGTAAAAATCCCAATTTTTAAATATTTAACACATGTTGAAATAATATTTTGAATATACTGGGTAAATAAAAATGCATTATTAAAAAGGTTTCAAAAGAACAAGACAAGGGTGTCTACTCTCACCACTCCTATTCAACATAGCATTACAAGTCTTAGCAAGAACACCGTGACAAGAAAACGAAATAAAAGGCAGAATTGGAAGGGAGAAATAAATTTGTTTCTATTTGCAGACAAAATGATTTTATATACAGAAAATCCTTAAGACCCAAACAAAAAAAAAAAAAAAACAAACAAACAAACCCAAAAAACAACAACAAAAAAACACTATTAGAGCTAATCAATGAATTAAGTAAAGTTACAGAATACAAAATTAACATACAAAAGTCAGTAGAGTTTCTATACACTAACAATGAATTTTCTGAGAAAATAAATTTTAAAAATTGATGCCATTTATAATGCATAAAAAACAATAAAACAGGCATAAATTTAACTATGGAGGAGAAAGAGTTCTCTGAAAACTACAAGATATTGATGAAAGAAATTGAAAAAGATACAAATATATGGAAAGGTATCCTGTGTTCATAGATTGAAAGAAGTAATGTTGTTAATATGTCAACATGATCAAAGCCATATATAGATTCAATGCAATCCTATCAACTTTTCAATGAAATACATTTTAGAGTTTCTGGTCAAGATGGCAGAGTATGTAAATGCTGTACTTGCTTCGTCTCACAATCACATCAAAATTACAACTAAACTACAGAATAGTCATTATTGGGAGTCGCTAAACAGAAATCCTACAATTGGGGACACACAGAAGATGCCACTTCGAGACTGGTAGGAGGGGAAAAGATGCTAGAGAAAGATCCCACTGCGGAAGTCCTCCTCCTCAAAGAAGAGTGAGGGATATTGGCCCCACACTGGGCTCCCCAGCTCAGGGTTCCAGGGCAGGAAGAGAAGTCTCCACACCTTCTAGCTGTGAAAACCAGTGAAGATGTGACTGAGTACAATAGAGGGCTGAGGAAGTTGTAGACTTTTCTCTTTAGGGGCCCACATACAGACTTAGTCTGTGAGGGTCTCATCCGTTCTGAGCTCCAGCACTGGGACAGCAGCTCAAAAGCTGCCAGGGACATACAGGGAGGAATTGAGTTGTTTGGAATTGAGGTCATGAGCTAGAGAGGCAGCTTTCTCCCAGACAGAAGTGATAGCAGAGGACATTGTTCCTTTGTTGAACCCTCCCCAACTCGGCTTGCAAACCAAGGCAGGTGTCATATAACTGAGTCTACATCAATATAGCTAACACCGCTTGTCCTGCTCTAGTGATTCCCTGAGACTCCTCCGTCCCAATTTGCAGGCCTGCTCAAGCCATTTCCAGTGGATTTCCATACAAATGGCCTGTCTTGTCTCATGCTATGGACCTTCCTAAAATCTCAAAAAGGTTCACAAAGCCTAAACAAACAGCATCTGGCCTCAGTGAGCCCTGTACCTCTTGATGAGTAGTCCTAAGCCTGGCACTAGTGACAGCTGGCCTCAGTTTGTGGCTTGGCCTCTTGAGGCACCTCCAAACTCAGTGTGGATTGCGCCCATCTGTGGAATGCTTGGTGGTGCATATCAGGTGGTCACGGTCAGGGCATGGGCTGCAGTTGAACTTGGCCTGTTGTAGGACCCCTTCCGGATGGCCCCAGTTTGTATGCCTAGGCTCAACTACAGTAGGAGAGCACACACAACCTACACAAGAGATATACCTGGAGCACCTGGATTGGATGACCAGGGAAGACTGTGTCACTGGGACCCCATAGCATGCCTATTGTATAAGGTCTCTCTACTAAGACTAGGAGACATAGCAGCCCTAATACATAGAAACAAACAGAAGTTGGTAACCAGAATGGGAAGATAATGAAATATGTCCCAAATAAAAGGAGAGAACAAATCTCTGGAAAAAGGACTTGTAAACAAAATGGATACAAGTAATCTACCTGATGCAGAGTTCAAAATACTTGTTATAAGGCTGCTCAATGAACTTAAGAGAAGAGAAAATGAACTCGTGAGAACTTAATAAAGAGATAGAAAATATAAAGAGGAAGATTAAAAAAACATAAAAATGAACCAGTCAGAAATGAAGAATACAATAACCGAAATGAAGAACACCTTAGGAGGAATTAACAGTAGATTAGATGAAATGGAGGATAGATTCAGCAATTTAGAAGATAAGGTAGCAGAAAACACCCAATTAGAGCAGAAAAAAGAAAAAAAGAATCAAAAAAAATGAGGATAGTTTAAGAAGCCTCTGGAACAACATCAAGCATACCAATATTTGCATCATAGGGGTACCACAAGAAGAAGAGAGAAAGTAAGGAATTGAAAACCTATTTCAAGAAATAAGGACAGAAAACTTCCCTAACCTGGTGAAGGAAATAGATATACACTCTAAGAAGTGCAGAGTTTCAAACAACCTAAACCCAAAGAGGCCTACACCAAGACACATCACAATTAAAATGCCAAAGTTTAAAGACAAAGAGAGAACCTCAAAAGCAGCAAGAGAAAAGCAGTTAGTTACCTACAGAGGGGCTCCCATCTGATTTATCATCAGAAATTTTGCAGGCCAGAAGGGATTGTCAAGAATTAATCATAGTAATGAAAAGCAAGGACCTGCAACCAAGATTACCCAGCAAAGCTATCATTTAGAATCAAAGAACAGATAAAGAGTTTTTCAGACAAGAAAAAGCTAAAGGAGTTCATCATCACCAAGCTAGTATTACAAGAAATGTTAGAGGGACTTCTTAAAGAAGAAGAGGAAAAAAGAAAAAATAAGATTAAAAATATGAATAATAAAATGGCAATAACAACATATCTATCAATCATTACTTTAAATGTAGATAGAATAAATGCTCCATTCAAAATATAGGATAGCTGAATGAAAATAAAACAAAATCTTTACATATGCTGCCTACAAGAGATTCACTTCAGATTGAAAGACACACACAGACTTAAAGGGATAGAACAAAATATTTCATCAAAATGGCAATTAAAAAAAAGCTGATGTAGCAATAGTTATATCAGACAAAACAGACTTTAAAACGAAAGGTATAAAAAGAGACAAAGCAAGACCCAGTTATTTTACTTCTGGGAATATTGTACATCAAATATAATTGAAAAAATGAAAATATAAAATTAAAAAAAAATTTCAATAACATTTTTACAGAAGTAGGAAAAACATTCCTAAAATTTATATGGAACCACAGAAGGCCCAAAAAGCAAAAGAAGTCCTGAGAAAGAACAAAAATGAGGTATCACACTACCTGATTTTAAGCTATGTTATAAAGCTATAGTCAACAAAACAGCATGGTACCTGCCTAATAACAGACAAACAGACCAATGGAACAGAATTGAGAGCCCATAAATAAATCCAAGGACATACAAGCAACTATCATTTGACAGAGGAGCCAAGAATACTCAATGTAGAAAAGACAGTTTCTTCAATAAATGGTGCTGGGATAATTAAATATTCATATATTAAAAAAAAAAAGAATAAAACTGGACCCATATCTTACATCACTTACAAAAATTAACTCGAAATGGATTAAAGACTTAGATGTAAGACTATCGAAACAAAGCTCCTTAACATGTGTCTTAGTAATGACGTTTTGGATATGATACCTAAAGCACAAGCAACAATATCAAAAATAAACAAGTAGGACTGCAACAAACGAAAAAGCTTCTGATCAGTAAAAGAAACCATCAACAAAGCAAAAAGACAACCTACAGAATGGGAAAGAATATTTGTAAGCCATGTATCATACTAGGGGTTAATATCCAAAATATAAAAAAGAACTCATACAACTCAACAGTGAAAAAACAAATAAACCAATTTAAAAATGGAAAAAGGACTTGAACAGATGTTTTTTTCCATAGAAGATATATGGAAAGACAACAGGTACATAAAAAGATGTGCAATATCACTAGCCATTAGGAAAATATAAATTAAAACCACAATGAGATATCACCCCATACCTGCCATCATTTAAAAGATGAGAGATAATAAATGTCGATATTGATGTGGAGAAAAGAGGACCCTTGTGCACTGTTAGTGGGATTGTAAATTGCTACAGCTACTATGGAAAACAATATAGAGAATCCACAAAAAATTAAAAAATAGAACTATTATATGACCCAGCAATTGCACTACTGGGAATATATCCAAAGGAAACATAAACTAACACAAAAGATACATATTACCCCCATGTTCACTGCAGCGTTATTTACAATAGTCAAGATATGAAAACAACCTAAGTGACCATCGATGAATGATGAATAAAAAAAGTATGATAAATATATATACAAGGGAATATTATTTGACTCTGAAAATGAAGAAATCCTACCATTATAACAATGTGGATGGACCTCAAAGGTATTATACTAAGTGAAATAAGTCAGAGAAAGACAAATAAAATATTGTAGATCTCATTTACATGTAGGACCAAAAAAAAAAACAACCTCATAGATCAAAAGATTGGACTTTTTGTTACTACAAGTAGAGGGTGGGGGGAAGGAAAATTAGAGGAAGGTGGTGAAAACATGCAAGCTTCTAGTTATAAGATACATAAGTACTAGAAATGCAATGTACAACATAATGACTATAGGTAATACTGCTATATGAAAGTTAAGAGAGTAAATCCTAAGAGTTTTCATCACAAGGAGAAATGTTTTTCCTTTCTTTTTTCTTTTTTTATTGTAGCTATACATGAAGATGGATGTTAGCTAAACTTATTGTGGTAATAATTTCACAATATATGTAAATTAAATAAACCATCATGCTGTATGCCTTAAATTTATACAGTTATGTATGTCAATTATTTCTCAATAAAACTGAACAAAAGGTGATAAGCAAGGGAAATGGTATTATTAGATTTATGAGGTTTTTTTTTTAACTATCTTGCGTAATACATGGAAGAGTTTGATGGGAAAGAATGCATTGGACAGTTTTATTCCACATTATAATGCACACACAATTTCAGTGGCAAACAGTAAGAATTTATTACTCATTAATAGATATGTGTGTCAGCTGGACAGCTGAAGTGGCTCTGCTTCTTCCTGCATGTTGAGTTCGGACCTACTCCACATTTCACATTCTTGGGGTATGTGTGTAGGGCCATCAGGTATATGGAGTGTGCATTTCTCATGGTAGACCAGAAGCTCCCATAGGGGTAAATAGAAGCTTAAGGTGTAGGCTTACAATTTGTACCAGGTCATTTTGTAATATATTATATTATCCAAAGAACATCACATGGACAAGGCCAACATTAATGGTGTGAGGAAATATACTTTTTCTATAGAGGAGGGGAAGAAAAGACAGTTCATATTCTGGGCTTATCTAGGTGAGGCTAAGGTTTATTCCATATAAATATTTATTGAACAAAAACTCAAATTCCACAAGAGAGGAAAATAATGAGTAGTAATAAATATAACGTAATAATTCAAATGAGAGGCGATAATGATAAAAATGGGTACATTTGAAAACAATGCTATCTTATATGTAATAACTGGCAATATTTATGTACAATACTTTTATTTGTTCATCTAAGACTCACAACTACCTATGATTGCATTTGAAAATTGAGGTTTAGAGAGGCCATGTGATTTTTCCAATATTATAGTTTATAATTGGATGAACCAAATTTTAAAGTCAAACCATCTCTGCAGAACTTGAAGCCTTAACAACTAGCTAGGAATACTGTAAGAATTTAATAAGTGTAGTATATAAAGTGGTTAATAGAGTGTCTACCACAGTGTAAATACTAAATAAATGTTATATTACTAGTATTTAGGAAAATCAAGATTTAAAAAGCATAATTCCTGATCTCAGTGAATTTTCACATTTAAATGATGTAAGGTGGTATCACATGAAGCAAATTTAAAACATAAGTTTAAAAAAAAAAAAGACTCATCTAATCTTGGCCAAACAGGTATTATTAACTCTCTGTTAGGTATGAAAACTTGAGATTTATAAAGCTTATGCAGTGTGCTTAGGATCCTATAGTTTATAAATTTCAGACCTTGGATTTAACTTTAGTATAACCTGAATTTAAGCCCAGGGTTCTTTCTGTAATTCCATCCTGGGTAATGTTATTTTACCACCAGCAGAGAGTCACAGAAGATAAAAGAGACAAACAGAGAAAAATGCATGCCCACACAAACGATTATTCAACTTTATCACTCTATCATGCTAAGAAATATTAAAGATTCAATATGCTGTAAAAGCATGTATATGGGATATAGTAGTGTGAAATTTGTTATTACACAGTATGTCATTAAGCAATGAGACTGACTATACAACAAATACAAGTGTAGTCTGTATGATGAGAATAATTCCAGTAGAAATATTCTGACTGGAAAATATCTCCTCATCCTCTATCCTAAAATATCTTTCCTTAGATAATGAGTCTAGGGTCTCTGAGTGTATCAGTAGAAAGACCCAGTGCACTTTCAAGGTCAATGATTTACTCTTGCTTCTTCAGGATTGATCTCAGTTGACATAGTAGTGACTGTCATGGCACCAGAGTTCTGCTAGTTTAAGTTATTTATAAGTAGCAACTGCATGTGTCTTGCTCCATTTCTAGAAGACTGCCAGGCTCAGAAATGTGTACAATAAATATTTCTTAAATGGATGAATTAAAGAATGAATGAATCCTTTGGTTCTCAACCTGCAGGTGTAAGATCTGTTGACCTGAGTGTAGGTTACTGATATGTACTTTAGATAAGAAGATGTAGTGTGCACAGGTAGAAATCAGAGTGATGTAGCACAAAATGAGCAGCTTTGATGCCTCAAAAGGTCAGAGGAAGGTGTTTTTCTGCTTCCAACTCAGATAAGAAATTTCTAATCTTTTGAATTGCTTTACATAATACAGGTCAGTTCTTACCTTTTGTACATTCTTACAATATCAGAGCATACACTAGAGATCATTCTACCCAGAATTGATCTCTCATAGATAATGATCAACTTGGAAAGATTTTATATGATTGTATTCATGGATGGGTGTGAGGAATATTGGAGATGGAAGCTAAAATTGCTAAATATGATGGTGTCCTGCTTGCAAGGGTACGGCAAGTTATTAACATAACATTTTACTAGGATGAGTCAAAAATATAAGTTGTGCTCTTACTAATATTGTTTTCAAACATGGAATATTCTTTTCAACTGGCACTTGATGAATCTGGGGTGACACAGAACATGAATACCTTAATTGATATCCTCTAGAAAAAGGACATGTTGCTCGTGTTACAGTCAGATATCTGGTACTCTCCTCACACACTCAACTTGGACAATTTCATAGATCTTATAAATATTAGAAGCAAATCCTGAATTGTTGGGGTTTCAGACTAATACGGTTTTGGACTTTTCCATAAAAATCATGAAATATAACAATGTTTGAATTATTTAGGTTAGAAAAGCAATTGTATAAAGTTAAAAATATGTTACCTTTTACAAACACATAAGTTTTACAAACATATATGAGTATATGTGCATATTGCTAGGGTCCTTTCCAAGGCCACACAAAGGGTCCTTCTCAGAAAGGCATGAAGTTTAAGTTTCATGATAAATCTATCTCTCTCAG
>CM053503.1:49539242-49621236 GCA_028627145.1 Eidolon dupreanum | reverse complement strand
GGGGAGGATTCAAAGATCCAAATTCACAAAGGGAAATGGAGATAATGCATGTGTGGAAGAAAAGAGTGTGTATATATATATATATATATATATATACACACACACACACACACACACACACACACACACTATCCTTTTCACATTTGTAATAGTAACCACACACCAAAAATTCAGAACTGAATTATATAACATAAAGCAAGAAGAACCAGAGGGAAAACCCACAAAAGCCAACCAAAATAAAGAAAACAGAAACACAAAGATAAGGAAGCAATGGAAACACTGAGCTATCAGAAAGCAAAAGATAAAATGGCTATAAGAAGACCTCATATTTCAATAATCACCCTAAATATAAATGGACTGAACTCACCAATAAAAAGGCACAGAGTTGCAGATTGGATCAAAAAAACAAAACCGAACCATATGCTGCCTCCAGTAGACATATGTCAGTTCCAAAGACAAATACAGACTCAAAGTGAAAGGGTGGAAAATGATATTTCAAGCAAATAGCATTCAGAGTAAAGTGGGAGCAGCAGTACTAATATCAGACAAAACAGACTTCAAAATAAAAAAGGTAAGGAAAGATATGGAGGAACACTTCATAATGATAAAGGTAGTCATGCCCCAAGAAGACATAATACTTATTAATATCTATGCTTTCAATCAGGGAGCCCTGAAATATGTAAAGCAATTACTAACAGAACTGAAGGGAGAAACAGATCAAAACACTATTGTAGTAGAGGACCTAAAGACCCCACTGTAGAATACAGACAGATCATACAAACAGAAAATCAAGAAATCACATCCTTAAGTGACACATTGGGCCAACTGGACATAATTAACATTTACAGAGCCTTCCATCCCAAAACAGCTGCTTATACATTCTTCTCTACTGCACATGGAACATTCTCAAGGTTTGACCACATACTGGGATACAGAGATAGCCTCAACAAATATAAGAAGGTTGAAATCATATCAACCATATTATCTGATCATAATGCTTTGAAACTAGAGATCAACTGCAAAAAGAAAGCAAGAAGAAGCACAAATACATAGAGATTAAATAATATGCTACAGAAGAATAACTGGGTCAGAGAAGAAATAAAAATAGAGATCAAGAGGTACATGGAAATGAATGATAATGATAGTACAACATATCAAAACTTTCGACACATGGCAAAAGCGGTCATAAGAGGAAAATTCATATCATTATAGGCCTATCTCCAAAAACAAGAATGAGCCCAAATAAACAACCTAACGCTTCATCTTAAAAACTAGAAAAAGAAGAACAAATGAAGCCTTAAGTCATCAGAAGGAAAAAAATAATCAAAATTAGAGCAGAAATAAATGAAATTGAAAACAAACAAACAAAAAAAAAAAAAAAAGAAAAAATAAATGCAGCAAAGAGCTTGTTCTTTGGGAAGATTAATAAAATTGACAAACCCCTGGCCAGACTCACTAAAGGAAAAAGAGAAAGGATACAAATAAACAAAATCAGGGATGAAAGAGGGGAAATTATGACAGACATCACAGAAATACAAAGGATCATGCAAGAATACTCTGAAAAAGTATATAACGCTAAACTTAATACCTAGAAGAAATGGACAAGTACTTAGAAAAATACAACCTTCCTAGACTAAATCAAAAAGAACTGGAAAATCTAAATAGACTCATTGGCAGTAAGGAAATTGAAACAATCATCAAAATCCTACCAAAAAGTAAAAATCCAGGGCCAGATGGCTTCATCAGTGAATTCTACCAAACATTCAAAGATTTAATACCTATTCTCCTCAAACTCTTCCAAAAAGTCAAAGAGGAAGCAATACTTCCCAACTCTTTTTATGAGGTCAATAGCACCCTGACACTAAAACCTTGTAAGGATAACACACAAAAAAAGAAAACTACAGACCAATATCTGTCATGAACACAAATGCAAAAATCCTAAATAAGATACTAGCGAACCGAATACAGCAACATATTAAAAAGATTATATACCACGATCGAGTGAGCTGCATCCCAGGGGCACAAGGATGGTTCAACATATGCAAATCGATTAATATGCTACACCACATAAACCAATTAAAAGATAAGAATCACATGATCATATCAATAGATGCAGAAAAAGCCTTCGACAAGATACAGTATCCCTTTATGATCAAAACACTTAACAAAATCAGTATAGAAGGAAAGTACCTTAACATAATAAAGGCCATATATGACAAACTCTCAGCCAACATTATACTTAATGATGAAAAACTAAAAACCTTCCCTCTAAGATCAGGTACAAGGCAAGGCTGTCCACTATTGCCACTATTATTCAGTATAACATTGGAGATCCTAGTGAGAGCAATCAGACAAGAGAAAGATATAAAAGGCATCCAAATAGGAAACAAAGAAGTCAAATTGTCACTATTTGTGGACGACATATTTATCTATATAGAAAACCCCAGACTCCACAAGAACACTAGAAACAATAAGCAAATACAGTGAAGTCTCTGGATACAAAATCAATATTCAAAAATTCATAGTGTTCTTGTACTCTAATAATGAAGTGTCAGAAAGAGAAGTGGAAATAATAGTTCCTTTTTCAATTGCAATGAAAAGAATAAAATACCTAGGCATAAATCCAATGAAACATGTGAAGGACCTATACAATACAAACTACAAGAACCTATTAAAAGAAATCGAAGAAGGTACAAAGAAATGGAAAGATATTCCATGTTCTTGGATTAGAAGAATTAACATAGTTAAAATGACCATATTACTTAAAGCATTATAGAGATTTAATACAATCCCCGTTAAAATCCCATCAACACTTTTCAAAGAAATAGAACACGAAATCATCAGATTTGTATGGAAGCACAGAAAACTCCGAATTGTCAAAGCTATCCTGAGAAAAAAGAATGAGGTTGGAGGCATCACTCTGCCTGACTTCAAATTATACTACAAAACGACAGTAATCAAAATGGCATGGTAATGGCAGGAAAACAGACACATGGAACAGTGGAACAGAATCGAAAGTCCAGAAGTAAACCTATATTTATATAAGAAAATAATTTTGGACAAAAATGTCAAAAACCTACAGCAGAGAAAGGAAAGCGTCTTCAATAAATGGTGCAGGGAAAACTGGAAGGCCACCTGCAAAAGAATGAAGCTAGACTATTTTCTATCACCACACACCAAAATTAACTCAAAATGGATTAAGAACCTGAATATAAGACCTGAAACAATAAAATGCACAGAAGAAAACATAATAACGAATCTCAAGGACCTTGGACTTAAAGAGAATTTTATGAATTTGACCTCGAAGGCAAGGGACGTAAAAACAAAAATAAGTGAATAGGACTAAATCAAACTAAAAAGCTTCTGCTCAGCAAAAGAAATTATCAACAAGGTAAAGAGACAACTATCCAAATGGGAAAGTATATTTGCAAGCAACACCTCTGATAAGGGCCTAATATCCGAAATATGCAAAGAATTCATACAACTCGATGACAACAACAACAAAAATGATCCAATCAAAAAGTGGGCAGAGGACTTGAACAGACACTTCTCCCTAGAGGACATACAAATGGCCAATAAATATATGAAAAGATGCTCAACATCGCTAACTATTAGGGTAATGCAAATCAAAACCACAATGAGACACCACCTCACACCTGTTAGAATAGCTATAATCAACAGGAGAAGTAACAAATGTTGGAGAAGATGAGGAGAAAAAGGAACCAACATACACGGCTGCAAATAAGTATAACCACTATGAAAAATAGTATGGAGATTCCTCAAAAAACTAAGAATTGATCTACCATATGATCCAGCAATCCCTTTACTAGGTATTTACCCCAAAGACTTGAAAACCCATATCCGAAAAGATATTTGCACACCAATGTTCATAGCAGTATTATTCATAGTGGCCAGGACATGGAAACAACTGAGGTGTCCTACAATAGATGACTGGCTAGAGAAGCTGTGGTACATATATACAATGGAATATTACTCAGTCATAAGAGATGAAATACTACCATTTGAGACAACATGGATGGACCTTGAGATAATCATGCTAAGCGAAATAATCCAGAGAGAAAAAGTTGAAAATCACTTCTATGTGGGATATAAACCTAAAAGCAACAAATGAGCATGACAAACAAACAGAGACTCATGGATGTGGGCTATGAGACATATATATATATATATATATATATATATATATATATATATATGTTAAAGTGTACAGCTGAAACTTACTGGATGTCGTTTAACTAATGTCACCATTTAAAAAATAAATAAATTAAAAAGTAAGTAAGTAAGTAATAAGTAAGTAAATAAATAAATAAATAAATAAAATCCTCCTGGAACAGAATAAGAAATCAGTGGAAAACTAGTGAAATCCAAATAAAGTCTATATTTGGTTAATTTTAGTGTATTAATATTGATTTCTTAGTTATAAGAAAATTACCAAAGTTGTTGAAATTAAGTGAAGCTAGGTAAAGCTATATAGAAAACCTCTGTGCTATCTTTGTAACCTTACTGTAAATCTAAAATTCTTTCAAAATCAAATTTAAAAAAAGTGGTTTCAGGTAGTCATAATTAAACACATATGTAAAGAGAAAAAGTAGTATCATTATAATAAAACTAAAGCAAAAACACTTATTTTAGCAATTACAAGTATAATGTCATCCCAATGCTAAACTTACCTTTTACCACATTAATAGCAAGTAGGCAGATGATTTTAATTTAGTACAGGAGAAAAACTAATACACTACTAAGAAAACCATGGTTCTTCAGTTTTATCAGACTATTTGGTGTAACAGATTTGACAAGGTCAATTCATTTATATTCATGTGGTCATTACCACTTCAAACATTGAGGAAAAGTAAGATTAGATCATTGACATACACAAAATGAACTGATTGTTTTCACGCTAAATTTAAAATGTTAAACAGATTAAAATACAATATATGGAGAGCACAACAACTGCAATCTGAGATGGCCATTGTGAGTTGATATGGTACTGAAAAGATAATTTTAAAGCTGAAATATTTTGTCTCTAATTTATAAAATATTTTACTGAATGTTTTTGAACTGAAGCATAATTATTCATATAGAAACAATGAAAAAAATGTTTATGCTTCATATGAAAGGGCTTTTAAAACACTAGAAATATAGTTTAAAGCTTAGAATTTAATACTTTAAAACAACTTAGTATATAAATACCAGTGGGAGAATGGTATTTATTAAATTTTCAATGGTATAAAAATATATAAATTACGTATATAATCCAATTTTCTCCTGCAATTAAATAATGACCTGTTTTTATTAGTTATGACCTGCTTTTTTTTAAAAAAATTTTTATAATATGAACTTTTGATATTTTTCTTTCTATGGCATTAAGTTATGTGCCATAATATAATGTGAGTATCAACATTATCACTAATTTATAAGATTTCCTTAACCCTACCACTACATTGTAAAACTTCTACGTAGCCTTTTTTAGTTTTTTACAAGATTCTCAATTATTACTCTAAATCCCCAAGGAAAAACAGATTTGCAATTGAATGTAATAATTTTAGCAAAACACCACACAGAACTTGAGAATATTCTTTGAAAAGGGGAACCATTTTTCCTGAATGCTTATTAGCAAAAATCTTATTGTGAAAAAATATAAAACCTTGAAACCAAAATTGTGTGATTCCATTGTTGTTTGTTTGCAGTGCCTAATACAAGCTGACTGTTTTGGATATAGATACTAAATCTGCCCTCACCTTAGAATGTAGCCTCCTCCCTTTCTCAGGCTATGTCAACAGTACCCATCATACCAGTAAGCTGAGCTGGACATTTTAAGAAAGGCTTCCAAAACAACTTAGTGGTAGCTAAATCATAACATCTGCCTATGACCATGTGTAAAAAAAATAGATTTCTATGATTATAGAAATGTATGTTGAATGATGGAATGATGTCAAGAAGCAAGAAAAACACACACAGGATCCTCAGTTACTCTTTAAATTATCAAACACCTTATAAATGTGTTTGATGTTATACAGGTGTATTATATATCTATAGATAGTATATCTATGCATCTCATATATGTAACTTAAGTTGTCTGATAAAACTTATTTCTGTGACGTTGAGTACACACAACTCTATTATATCTTTTAAACTAGAATATTTTTTGTTTGTTTTCTCTTAGCAGAATAAAAGAATAACTATCTGGGACCCCATAGCAGGGATCTGCAATGTTTGGATATGGACCACCACATGCTAAATTTGGGCCTTCTTAATTAAAGGTTTGTTAGAACGAAGTCACACCCATTTGTTTGTGTAATGTCTAAGTGTTTTGTAATACAAACGGATTTAAATAGTTGTTGCCACAGAGACCGTATGGCTTGAAAAGCCTAAAATATTCACTATTTGGCTCTTTGTAGATAAAGCTTCCCAACCCCTGCTATATGTTACTGCATCAATATTGAATTCTATCACTTTTTACAGAGACAATTTTTATTGCTTCAAAGTACTGTGGTTAATAGAGTAAGCACTTTAATAACATTAACTGATAAATTCTGACTAAGAACGTATGTTCCTGAATGACCCTGGTCAAATTATTAAAAAAAAATTGTTTCATCATTTGAAAATTGAGTGAAAATTATTCATAATATTTACTTATATCCTCCTTGTAAAAATTAAATTAAAATATCCATGCAAAAGCATTACCTAAGCACTAGACACTCAGTAAATACTCATTAAATATTAGTTTTTATTAATAAGTATTAACTCAAATTCAGTGTCCTTCATGAGACTTTCACTACATATTTCCAGATTACTGGGCAGTTTTATAAATCCTGACTTTAAAGTACCTAGTTTTGTTCTAATTATTTCATTGAATTAATGATGTCTTACTATTGAATTTTTAAGGCATAATCTATATCCATAGATAATACAAATAAAAATTTAAACTCTCCACCAAAAATAATTAGTGGAAAAAAAAGAGGGTCAACTAGTGGGGTTTTATCCAAAGGAGGATCTCTTATTTTAGTTTCCTCGGTACTTAAAAAATGTCTGGCTGATGCTGGATAACTGAGGTGACATATTTACAAACTTCTATGATAGGAATTCCAGGGAGATTTTTAAAAGGCAGATAAAAAGTTCATTTCAAAGGAAAAAAATGTTTACTGTGTAAGGTTAATGCTATTGGTATCATGTGCATTGCAAAAATCCATTTAAAAAGTTTTATATTAAAAATATGATAAAATAATGTATATTTTCCAATTAAGTGGCTCAAAAAGTCAAACAAGAACAAATTTTAAGCTAGCTTAAAATTATCTATCCCACGACTATTTCTTTAGCCTAACATATGATCAAATGTTGCTCATAATATTAAAGATGTGGTAATTATGTATTTTTTACATTTTAATCAATACTGAAATGTCAGTCATGAAAACTAATAAGATAATATATAAACATTGAAGTAATATTGATTTCTTAATTAGAATGTTAAATCTAAAATATAAATGTGTTCACAGAATATTATTTTCCCCAGAATATATAAAATATTATTTCCTAGAAATTTTCTTATTACAAACAAAGAATGTATTCCTACTCTGACTTTATGTTGGAGCATACATGTAGAAGCTGTAGTTACAACTCTGACTTTATGTTGGAGCATATATATAGAAGCTGTAGTTACAACTTACACAGATGCAGATATATTGTGATAGGAAGAAAGAAAGTGGAGGAATTTCAAATTTAGTGAATAGAGGAATATAATTTATTTGAGGCAGTGCTGGTAAGCATTTTGGTATCATAAATATAATTTTAATAATCTACTGTACTTCATATATTTGTAAATTTAGTGATGTTATTTAAAAGTTCATAAATGCACACAATTAAGTCTATAACTGGTATTTAAAATTACAAGCCTCCATTCTAAGCCATTCAATTCTTTAATATTTAACTATATTTCATGTTATTCATAATGGCAAGGGAATCTTAGTTTTGGTGTCATTATATCTTTAACACATCTTCCTGACATCTTATATACTGCCTTTCTAGTTTCAAAAGACTAGTTTCATTTGGACTCTCACAATTACCATGCCATATATAGAACATATACCATGTCTGCATAAGAGAAAGAAAAACCAATTATTTTTCTCCTTTTACCATTATACTAAATCCATAGCATAACAATTCTGCTTAAAGAGAAACTATGTTATATTAAAGTTTAATAAAGTGAACAGTGTGCACAGATAGTGCAACACCTGTATCCATTTTGGATCTAAATTTCTCCTTCCAGCTGCAGTAGTAATTGTTCAATCCAAATAAAATAATGAAACAAACCTACAATTTCATCCATGGTAAATTAATGGATACTGAATTTATCCTCCAACCATAAAAACACAAATTATAAAACTGGAAAAACATAGGAAGCAATTGCTTTCAGGCATTGGACAATAGACAGCACAGGGCTGTTATCCTGAGAAATAACAAATCTAGTAAGTGCTGCATAAAGCTAGCTTTTTGCCGTGGAAGATCTTTCCACAGAGTGTCATAGGGAAGTAAAGCCCAAAGAGAGAGCAGCAGACCACATAATTGGAGGAGAGAGTGGCCATTGGCCATGGGAGGCAGTTGAATTATTGGTAGCAAAAGTGTCTAGCTGTGCCAGCATTAACAAAATACTTTTAAGAGGAAGATAACACAATCTAGACTTTCAACAAAGTAGCATCTACTATGTCAACCTAAAAATTAGAGTTTATATTGTAGATAATTAAAGCAAAAAAAAAATGTGACCTGTAGCCAGGGAAAAACAGTCATACAAATAAAATAAGGGGTGACATAGATGTTAGAAATAGTGGAAAGATAATTAAAACTAGGCATTATAATAGGTTTAATAATTTAAAGGAAAAGATGGGTATTATGAGTGAAATATGGGCAATATTACCAGAGAAATAGAAACTATTAAAAGGTACCAAATGGAAATTCTACATGGAAAAAATATAATACTAAAAATATCACTAGATAGATGTATGATCTTAACAAATGATTAGAAACTGCATGAAAAATTGACAGTAAACTTGAAGACTGGTTAAGACAAGGTATCTAAACTGAAACCCAAAGATTTAAATGACTTAAAAGAAGAAATAGAGAATAAAGGGAAGGAACAGAGCCTCATTGACCTGTGGGATCATAACGAGATGTCTAACATCTTGTAATTTGAGTCTTTCAAGGAAAAGAGAGAGACACTGATGCAGAAAAGTCATTGAAAGAAATAATGTCCACAAAGTATAATGTATAACTTCAATAGTATTAAAGACTAGAAAGAGCTATGTGGAAATGTACTGTTTTATAGTTCTTGCATTGCTTGTAAAGTTGTAAAATATCATTTGAATACTTGTCTATGATAAGATCAAGATGGATATCAAAATACCTTAAGCATCATATACATATATCTACACACACAAAAGATGTATAGTTAAAATATCAACAGAAAACAAAAAGGGAATAATAAAATAATAATAAAGTAGAAATGCAGGAACAGAGGAGAGGAAACAAATAGAAAGCAAATATTAAGATAGTAGACTTAATTCCAATTATATAAATAAATAAAGCAAATGTAAATTGACCACTCAAAATTCACTAATTAGCAAATTGAATAAAAAAGCAAGATGACATTATATCTGCCTAAAAAAACACACATTTTATTATAGTAGAAACATTTAACATAAAATCTACCTTTGGCAGATTTTTAAGCATACAATACAGTACTGTGAACTACAAGTATGATGTTGTACAGCAGCTGTCTAGAACCTATTTATCTATAACCTATTCATAATTAGACTTTATACTCATTGAATAGCAACTCCCCATTTCCTTCTGCCACCATCACATGGAAACCATCATTTTGCTCTGTTTCTATTAGTTTGCCTATTTTAGATATAACATTTAAGTTAAATCACGCAGTTTTTATCCATCTTTGGCTTATTTCACTTAGCATAACATTCTCCAGGTTTATCAATGATGTCACATATGGCAAGACGGCCTTCTCTTTTAAGGCTAAATATTATTCCATTGTATGTACATAGCACATTTTCTTTTCATCTGTTCTATTCATCTGCCAATGGGCATTTAGATTGTTTCCACATCCTGGCTATTGTGAATATCTCTACTAGATTCTGATTTAGATTTCTTTACATATGACCAGAAGTGAGATTTCTGGATCATATGGTATTTTATATTTAATTTTTTGACCATTCTCTTTTCCACATGGCTGTGCCATTTTATACTCCCACCAACAGCATAAAAGAGTTCCAATTTCTCTGCATCCTTATCAACACTTTGTTTTTTTTTTTTTTTATAATAGTCATTTTAAAAGGTCTGAGAAAATAATGATATGGTTTCGAGTTGCATTTCTCTGGTAAATAGTGAAGCTGAAGATCTTTCATATGCCTGTTGGCCATTTATATGTCTTCTTTAAAGAAATGTCTATTGAAGTCCTTTGCTTACTTTTTAATTGGAGTTGTGTTTTTGTTTGTTTTGTTGCCTTCAAGTTATGAGTTTATTATGCATTTTGGATATTAGCCTATTATAATATACATAGTTTGCAAATATTTTCTCCCATTCCATAGGTTGTCTTTACTGTGTTAACTGTTTTCTTTCTGAAACTTCTTAGTTTGGTATAATCCCACTTGTTATGCAAAAGAAAAAAATTAGACCCTTATTTTATAGCTTACTTAAGAATTAATTCAAAATGACCAAAGACTTCAATATAAGACCTGAAACTATAAAGGTTCTTGAGGAAAAATAGAGAAAATGATTCATGACATTGATCTAGGCAATGATTTCTTGGATATGATAACAAAAGCACAGGCAACAAAAACAATAGATGTCTTATAAGTATTAAAATCCTAATTGGATTTACAGTAAAAGGGTAAAAATCTAAACTATGAAAACACAACGCATAAGAAGACTTTATCACTGATACCAGTGATAAAGAGGATATCTCCTAATAAAAAAAGGGTGAGTTATCAAAAAGGCAAGTCTGGAAATGTATGCACATGATAGAAGTTCAGATATATGGTAGAAGTTCAGATACATAAAGAAAGAACTAAAGTGAGAAAGAGACATGTTTAAAATTTTAGTTAACTCTATTAACTTTTTTTTCTTGTATTTATTGAAACATTTAGACAAGAAAGTCAGTAAGAATGAAGATTTGAAAACTACTATCAATCTTGATTAATTGAAATTTGTAGACATTCCATCAATTCTTTAAACATGTATATATTTTTTAAAAAGCACATTAACCATTACCCAAGATAGAATATATACTTGATCATAAGGGTCTCAATAAATTTCAAAGAATTTCATTACATAGAATATGTTCTTTTATACATGAATTTATATGAAATTATATGATACATTTATATGAATTTATATTTTATACATGACTTAGTTTATATACATAAATAATTTAATTGCTAGATATGAATTTGTATAAATATTCTTCAAGCTTTTGTCTTCTCAACAGAATTGTGAGCTTAACCAGGAAAGGTAAAACCAATTCAAGTAATAGATGAGTGAAGGTAATAGCTTTCTTGTGTTTATCAATAGAATGAAAGTGAAGAATTACATGATCAGAATTACTTATTTTTTCACTGAAAGAGGTCATCTAAAAATCAACGTTCTAGTTTTACAGAAGGGGGAATTAAGAATAGAATTTAGGATTGAGCGTAATTGGTCAAGTAACTTATCCTGCTTATATTCCTTCTTCCATTGTTTTAAAGAACTAAATCAAATTCTATTTCTCACATTTAGGCTTCTCTTACCACAATACTACATTTCATCTTTTGGCATACCCTAACTTTATATATTAAAATTTACATAAAACTATATGGTATGTCACTCTTCAAATCTAAATAGACATATGTTGAAGTACTTTAATTCAGTATCACAGAATATAATGAGTAAATGAAACAAAATTAATTGATAAACTGCAACTGACTGTTTTAAACCTCCAATTTTATACACTATTCAAGCAACCTAGTCTTCAGAAAAGAAAGAGGGCTTCTTGTATTTCCTGAAAAGTCACTGCGACAGGGCTAACTTGAGCAACAGAACTGTCCAAGGCTAAAAAATATTATGTGAAAATTCAAAGAGAGAAATAAATGACTAGCCAGATAGGGTATATGAGATGTGATATTGGAAATAAAGGTCAGGTTTTTGAGGAAAACTAAATATATAAGATAACTTCACGAGATTCAGGAGAAGACACATGCTCAAATTCTGCTAAAGGTTAGTGTCAAAATGCAATTTGCCTGTGCAAATATAACTGGCTTTAATCATCCTTTCCTATTGACTGACTTCTTGCATAACCACTGCATACTCATATTTGCCAAGATATAGTACTCTGGATCTTATGAAAAAAGTATTAGGCAGTATATGCTATTTTCATATATGTTTGTTTTGACTTTTCACCTTCACCTTTTCCCCCATCCTCCAATAATTTGTTCTCTGTATCTATGAGTCTATTTTCATTTTGTTTGTTTTGGTTTTTTTTCGATTCCATTTTTTAAGTGAAATCATATGATGTTTGTCTTTCTCTGCCTGACTTTTCACTTCTCACACCTGTCAGCTGGATATTATCAAAAAAGGCAACAAATAACAAGTGTTGGTGAGGATGAGGAGAAATAGTAACCCTTGTGCATTATTGGTGGGAATGTAAAACAGTGCAACCTCTATGGAATATAAAGTTTCCTCAGAGAATTAATAATAGAAATACTATGTGATGCAGCAATTTCCCTTCTGGGCATTTATCTGAACTAAACAAAAGCACTAATTCAAAAAGATATACACACCCCTATCCTATGTTCATTGTAGCATTATTTAGAACAGCCAAGATATGGAAGCAACCTAGGTGTCCACTCACAGATGAATGCATAAAGATGCGGTATAAATACATATAATGAAATATTGTTCAGCAATAAAGAATAAATCTTGCCATTTGTGACAACACGGATGGACATAGATGGTGTTATGCTAACTGAAATAAGTCAGGCAGAGAAAGACAAAAACTCTTAATTTCGTTCTGCAATAGATTAGATAAAGCAGAAGGAAAAAAATAGGTGTAGAGGTATGTAGGTAGAAAACATTCATATTAAAGCACAGAAAGGGAAAAGAGAAATAAATAGAAAAAAAATAAGATGGTAGATATTTCTATTAAACTTTAATGAGTTCAGAATGTCTGTTGTAGTCTCTAAAATAATGGAAAACACAAACAAGAAAAAGTATATAACAAGAAATACAATTTAGAATATAATAATGTTGGCAGAGAGGGAATAGACATCTAAACCATCTTAAAATATGACCAATATTCTCTTCCTTGTCACTCGATGACATAGTTGCTATTTTTGAGAGTTCCCATCATTTATGCTTCATAAGCAGAACTGAATTTAATACATTATTTTCCATCTTTTTCCTTACTTCATATACATCATGTGAATTATGAACATTTCTTTAAATAAGTTTCAAAATTTACTGTGTGTAGTTTTTGAGTATAATATAGGAAGTTACAATGAATGATTCATGTGTTAAATGGGGAAAAATATGGTCACAATAGGTAAAAGAATGGAAAATTTCAACAGAAAACTATATTCTATAAAAAATAATTAAATGAGAAAGAGTGACATCAAATAGCCCCAGCCAGCACCCCACACAGACAACAATTAGACAGCTATCTGTGAATGCCAGTAGCTCTGGGATAACTCAGGAGTCCACTTAACAAGTTTCAGCAACACAGTGGAGCAAAATACCTGAGAATAACTGCATGAAAAGGGTAAGAAGAACAGTTTCATTTTGCCTGTGTCATCTAATGCTCCAGGCCAGCACTGTTCCTCACCAAGAGAGAACATCTTCTCAGCTTTTCAGTGTTTTGAACAGAGTCCACTTTGGTTTCAACCATTCCAGAGAACAGCAAAGCTGAGACATCTAGAGACAGCTAGGAACAAGGATGAAACACAGGGGCAGCCAGTATCAGTCAGTGGCAGGAGTGACCATGGTTCCCAGTGGCCTGCTATCTAAAGAATCTCAGCAACCTCTGCCACTGCAGACTTCAACAGCTCCTGTGGGCACTGCACATGCCTCCAAGCTTTTATCACTGAGAACTACTAATGGACCCCAAACTGCTTCACAGAGGGCCCATGCAGCTTTCTCTACTGAGAAAACAAATGGCCCGCAAAGCCTTCACAGTTTCCTTGCACATTTTGCCATTGTAATTTTTGTTTCACAGGCTTTAAACCTTCACAGACATCAACTATGTGAGACCCTCTCTGCTCCCTCCCCACCCCAGCTCTGAGTCAGGCATCCTTACATCAGTTGCTGCACTCATGCAAGATGCCACTGAGGTCCTTTTAGACAATCCCCCACAGCCATGCATACAACAGAGCAAGTCCCTACAGGTACACAGTAACAGGCTAACAGCCAAAGCCCACACAGTTGCTTGTGTGCCCAGTACCATCCTTGACTTCTACACTAACCTGCACTACTGTGCATTCCTGCAGCTAGCCTCTGCACTTATGCACCTGTAAGCCATTGGCCTTGGCTCCTGTTACCAGCAACAAATTCTGTGTGCTCACCAGAGGGTAGTCTGTACAGCCACTCAAGTGCATGGAGACAGCCCAGGCCCTACAGCTGCTTAGGTTTCCAAGCTGGCTCCAACTGACTGGGCTGCACCAAGGTGCATACTTGCAGCAAGCCTAGGAGACACACAATCAGCATGCTGTCAGACCCAGTTCTCATCATTGGCCCCAACCACCAAGCATGTGCCTGTGGCTAGCCCCTGAAGTTATGCAAGTACTCACCAACATCCGGGAACTGAACCCCCGAGTTGCCTGTGTGCCTGAAATTGGCTCTGACCCCTGCTGCTAGCCCCAGACCTTGACACTATGTATGTATCAGCAGCCGGCCTCTGCCACTATATAGGCACAATCAGACAGCTCCTGCAGTAGTATCAACAACAGCAGAATACACATTCTTCTTAAGTATATGTAGAACACTCTCAGGAGAGATCATATGATTGGTTACAAAACAAGTCTTAGCAAATTTTAAAAGACTGAAATCATATCAAGTACTTTTGTTGATCACAATGGGATGAAAGCTGAAATCATTAACAGGAGGAAAACTACAGAATTCACAAATATGTGGAAATTAACACACTTCTGCACAACCAATTGCTTAAAGATGAAATTTAAAAATATCTTGAAAACAAACAAAAATGGCAACAATACACCAAAACTTATGAGATGCTGCAAAAGCAGTGGTGTTAGAGACATTTATAGCAATAAATGCCTAGTTGAAAGAAAAAAAAAAGGTTCCAATAAACTACCTAACTTTGAACCTCAAGGAACTAGAAAAAGAACAAACTAAGCCCAAAGTTCACAGAAGAAAGATAAAACAGAGCAGAAATAAATAAAATTGAGACCAGAAATCAGTGGAAATGGTCAACAGAACTATGAGTTGATTTTTTTCAAAAGATAAACAAAAATGTCACACATTTATCTATATATACCAATGGAAAAAGAAAAAATATCCATTAAATAAAATTATAAATAAAAGAGGAGACATTACAGCTGATATCACAGAAATATAAATAACCTTAAGAGGCTGCTATAAACAATTATATGCCTATATACTGGAGAACCTAAAAGAAATGTATAAATTCTTAGAGACATATAATGTAATGAATGAATCATGAAGACAAAGAAAATCCAAACAGTTAAATAATGAGTAAAGAGATAGAAACAATAATAAAAAACCATCACTTGAGGTTTGGATCTGGAAAAGAAGGAAACCCATATTCTCACCATACCACCTGGACTAGAATTTCTATCACACTGAGTTGTTGGACAGGGAAAGAGTTGTGGCTCAAATGACCTAGGTTCTCAATGGTTTATATATATGTCTCCATTTGCTCTATGCTCAGGATAATTTCCAAAGTTTAAATGGTATTTTTAAAAAATACTATTCATCCATTCTTGTTTTGCTGGGGAATGGGCCTGTGGAGCTTGTCATACTACCATTCCAGAAGTTAAAAGTTTCTTTCTTTATAACTATAAGTTACATGGAAACTCAAATAAAGAAAAGCAAGCCATTGATAAGTAGATGAAATGAATTGATTTTTGAGTTTAACATAGAGAAAAAGTCATGTGTGAGGTGGATGTAATTCTATTAAAGCTGGTAACAATAGCAGAAACTGTTCCTTAGTCTATGTGTCTTTGAAATGCACATAGCACTTTGAGTTTTGTGTTCTGTGTTTTTAAGTTATCCACAGTATTGAAATTTTCAACTATCTTTTTTTTTATGTACTAATGTGACACTAGGCAAGAAAGACAAAAATTTTGTAATAATTTATTTTTTAAAATTACTTATCTCAATAGTTGAGAGCATATAGATGAGCCGTTGACATGGGAAATTTAGACGAGCTGTTGAATTAAACTGACAATTACAGATAAGGATTTTTATGTTTCTTTTTGGGTATTATATCTTCTGTTACCTTCAAATATGAATCACAAAATACTGAGATAGTATTTAAATATTGATAATTTGTGCAGTGAAGAAAATAGTTATATTGTAAGGAAATCAAATAAATACAACAAAGTACTAGTCAAAAAACTTAAAAGGAGACATAAATCAAGTCATATTAGTTTCTTTAATCCTATCTTTAAAACTATCAATTTGTTTCCTTAATATCAAATAATTTATATTAATATCTATAGTCCTTAATATTTTTTTTAAATTGGAAAACTGTAAATTAAGTAGTAGTCTGTGAGCTAATTTGAAGTTTTGAAATTTTGCTTTTAGTAAAATATCTCTCTTCATTATTTTAAAGTCAAGAATCAATGGGAATCATTCTCAAAGGGCTCACTATTTTCTGTTGCTCCTATTTCCCCAGAGTACACATGAATCTCATGAAAATTGAATGATGGAGACAAAAGAACTCTTCTAAGTTATCTATAGCTTTGCAACACTGAAAATCTTCAGTTAGAAAACCATGCAATTTTTAAAGTTTTGATATGATCATAATTCTGAAATGCATTCTTTTATGAGTTAATTTATAATGTAATTTTTAAAAATATCAAAAGACAATTCTTTTTGGAAATGTATTAGGAAGACAACAATTCCAGGATAATTTATAACAGACCACCTTCTTTCATAAAGAACATGAAGTAAGAATTCTGTCAACATCTTTTTTTATAATAGTACTAATTTTGTTTCTCTGAGTTTTACTGTCTACGCTGGTAACTGACAGAGCACGTGGATTTGAAGTACTGTTTAAGTGACAGGTAGTTTTTAATTCACAAACCACATTTCATAATAAAAAAAATAAAGATAATTTACTCCAACTTCATCACTTTACTATTTAAGAAACTGAGGCTCAGAGGGTGGATGTGATATGCCTGCTGTGGTTTATAATTGAGCTGATTTTTAAAAACAAGTTTCCTTGCTCCAGTCCATTGTTCCTTTCCTTTGCACCATTTTGCCTACATTATAAACTGTTTTTGTGAGTACAATTAAAAAATGTAGCTAGAAATATTTTTTCTAGCCATTTCTTTTCCAACACAGTGTCTCAGAATCCTAACACCCTGCAATATGAAGCATATGAGCATTTGTCCTACATTCATATTATTGTAAAGCCCTCTGTACCTGCAAGTCTATGGCTATTGTTTACCTCCATTATGTCATCTCCAAATTGTATATCAGGATTTGTTTTGCCTGGACAATCTGAATTGTCTATTAAGAAAACATAAATTCAATGAATAATCGCAAAACTCTCTGCTTCCTTTCCTTGTCTAGAAATGATTTTTAACATATTCTCATTTCTGCTGAGACAAATGAAAATATTACAATATATTGATATCTGCTTTTCTCAGATTACTTTATTTGTTAGAGTTATGATAGAATCTTTGTTTCTACATAGGATTTCAAAAGCAATTTCCACAGCATTTGTACTGAAGAACTGAAAGTATGATTAGATCCTATCTTGGTTGATAGTCTAATGGATTATAATATGAGATGAAATAATAGCTATGCCCACTTTCAAACTGGTGGACATAAATTGGAGACAGCATCTTAAAATTCTATTGTTGGCTAAGCTATACAGTAATCCTATTCATTTTATTTTGGGAGGATTCAAATAATTGCTTAAAAAGTATAAATTGACTTTTTTACTTCTTTTTTCCATGTGCCCACCCATATTAAAATATATCTTTTTGCAAATTCCATTGCTTTAGATCTGAGTTGGGAATAGAGAAGCTATGAGTTAATTAGATAAGAAATTTAGTTTTATATCTCTGACATAAAAATAATTTAACAAAGGCAGAATCCATCTAAAATTTAAACATCTGAAGAACTTGAAGAAGGCTTAACAGTAATGTCAATTTTGGGCAGTGAGAACAATGAAGCCTATTCATTCCTCTTGTCAGCATTTATTGGACACTACAATGTTAAAGTATTCTATGAGTTAGTAGACAGTGTACAAATATGATCAGAAAGGATCACTGTCGCTAGGGAAAAATAACTATATATATTTTTAAATAATGTGTAGAAGAAGTCTTTAACTTTATTGAGGTTCATTTTGGAGAATGAATGAGTAGGAAATGAGAATGTGTATAATTTGAAAACACATTATAATTGATTAGCTAATATTAACTGAACACATTTGAAGTGCTAGATTTTGCATGCATTAATTAATATATTTCAATTTTTAGATCAGTCTTAAGTTTACAACAAAATTGGGGAAAGGTACAGAGATTTCCTATATATCCCCTGCTCTCTCACACACACAATCTCCCCTATTAGCAAAATCACCAACCAAAATGGTACATTTTTTCCAAGGATGAACCTACCTTGACACATCATAATCACCCAAAGTCCATAGTTTACCTAGAGGTTCAATCTTGTTATTGCACATTCTATGGATTTGGACAAAGGCTTTTTCTTCATCTATTGATGATTACATTAATGGATTTTTGAATATTGAACAAGTCTTACCTACCTGGGATAAATCCCAAATTTTTTGGTGTGTAATTCTTCTCAAACATTTTTATTCCATTAGCAAATATTTTGATGAAGAGTTTTGCATCTATGTTCCTGTGAGATTTTGGTCTGCAGTTTTCTTTTCTTGTAATATATCTGTCTTGTTTTTATATTAGGGTAATGCTGGCCTCACAGAATGAGTTAAGAAATATTCCCTCTGCTTCTATCATCTGAAAGAGACTGGAGAGAGTTGGTATAATTTCTTCCTTAAACATTTGGTGAAATTTGCCAGCGGGTCTGGTGTTTCCTGTTTTGAAATGTTATTGATTATTAATTCAGATTCTTTAATATATGTAGTTATTCAGATGGATTATATCTTCATATGTAAGTTTCGACAGATTGCATCTTTCAAGAAATTGGTGTACTTCATCTAGGTTACCAAACTTGTGTAATAGAGTTGCTCATAGTATTTATTATCCTTTTAATGTCCATGGAATCTGTAGTGATTTCTTCTCTTTCATTTGTAATATTAGTAATTGTGTATTTTTTTAACATGGCTACAGACTTATCAATTATATACAACTTTTCAAAGGACAAACTTTGATTACATTGGTTTTATCTATTGGTTTCCTACTTTCAATTTCATTGATTTTTATTCTAATTCTTATTATTTCATTCTTTCTATTTACTTTAGATTTAATATACTCTTATTTTTATAGTTTCAAAATTATTGATTTTAGATCTTCCTTTTTAATATATGTATTCAATGCTATGTATTTCCCTCCAAGCACTGCTTTCCTGAAACTCAAAATTCTAAGTTGTATTTTTATTTTTATTTGGTTCAAAATATTTTTAAATTTCTCTTGAGACTTCTTCTTTGATCTGTGTGTTATTTAGAAATGTGTTGCTTAATCTCCATGTATTTGGGATTTTCTAGTTATCTTTCTGTTCTTGATTTCTGGTTTAATTCCACTGTGGTTTGAGAGCAGACATCGTATGGTTTTCATTCTTTTAAATTCATTAAGGTGTATTTTATGGTCTAGAATGCCCTTTATAATCATTATTATATTTGACTTTTTAAAACCTGGAAAAATCATTTATGAATCTAAATTTTTGAATAAATAGAGTATCAGAATATCAGTGATTGATCAATATCGTTCAGTATTATTTGGCTTATCCAGGACTTGACTCCAAATCTTCTAATTGCAGATGCTATGATATTATCTGGATGTGAACAATAATATTCACTTTTGCATACCATGCCCATTCTGTTGTTTAATTACTGACACTTCCTTGAAACATGCTATTCTTCTCTATATAACCATTATACAATATCTTAGACACCTGTGCAACTCAAATGTCCTCTCTTTATGTTGTTAGAAGGTTGTGTCTGGTAAATAAAGAGGCTGAGAAATTCCTAGGAAGTTTTAGTGATAAAAATGTTTTAATTAGTTAGAACTTCTCTACTTGGATAAACAGAATTATTGTAAAATTGTGAGTCCACTTTCATCTACAAGAAACTTTTGTAAACTAGTGTCTAGAAGAGTGTAGGGTTGACATTTGGTATTTAGAGGATCTCTCTGCTTCATTGGGTGATATTCATTTTACTTAAATGATTTAAAATATTATATCTATGGAACTATGTCCAAAATGAGTTTTAAGAGGACATTTACCAATATGCAAAACAGATAAGAAGAATGTTGTTTTGGTCAATAGAGGTAGATAGGGGCTATTCCTACTACTTTCAAATATTTATATTCAAATGCATATTGCAATTCCTAGATGAATAATAATTTGATTGATTGCCATTTTATCATTAAAATTATGAATAATTTTTAATTCAGAAGGGACTGATTATAAAGATCTCCATGTTTGATACTTGATCAATACCTATATGTTTATATTCATACTTGATTTTGTTTTCTTAAAGTTAGCAAAGTTAATTCAGATACATAAAGCAGTTATTCTTTACAAATATTTATAATTTCCTCTTGAATTGTATTTACATAATAACCCAGTAATCATTCACTTCCATGTTGGAAATCTTAAAAAATATATACGTCTTTAAATGGCTTAAGCCTAGGTAACAGAGTAGGCTAGCTCTGAATTCAAATTTCTTTTGTGTTCCATGTATAAGCTCTGTGGTATTTGAAAGGGAGATGAATATATATATTGAATATTGAACTATGTGCTAGGGATTATGTTAAGCACTCTACATACATGATATTTTATCTTTAATGTAAATTTTTAAAGCAAATATTTATCTCATGTATTCGATGAGAATAAAACTCAGAGAAATCAAATGATTTGTCAAAACCATAAAATGAAAAGTAGGCCAATTTGGGTTATAGTCTATATCTGAAACCTTCTAGAGATTTCTCATTATTTACCATATGCAGCAGTTACATAACTTTATGAAATCTTCTGTAGAGACAGAATTTGTCACAGGACTATTTTGGAGATTTAATAAATTAGCATATGTTAATGTGTTGTATAGGTAATTTGAGTTCAACAAATGATACTTCTTCACTCTTCTTCATCCTTTCTCTCCTGCTTATCTCACCTTTTTTACACCCTTCTTTTAAAAATGTTTATGGCCAGTCATAAAATTAACAAAACTTAAAGATATTTAATGTATGTCTAAAACCAAGATGGAATAAAAACTAAGTGTATAGAGACAATTAATTGTGAGTATCCAAAACCATAGAATGTACAAAATGTATTTCCAGTATTAAATACAATGTAGTAGTAGTAATAATAATAATAATAATAACTATATACGCTAATGTCCATTCAGAAAGAACACTAAAATTTTTCATATTACTTTGTTGAATGACAGAAACTGTCTGTGAACCTTTTCCCACTGTCAAGTAATTTTTGGAGTTATAGAGTAAGGACTTTATAAAACATATACCTTTGAACACATGAAATAAGCAACAGAAAATCTATGAACAAGAATAGAAAAGAATTTATCGTTTTGTGAAACATGATTACTGGTGCTTTTTCCTTACTTCCCTGCTTTTAATGTCAGTTCCTCAAGTAAAATCACTACTATAAACAAGTTCAGTGGAATTCTATTCCATTTTTTATAAAACAGTACTTTACAGTTAATTTTGGAAGGGCTTTCTTTTCTATTAAGGAGTGCTATATATACTTTTATGTTATTATACAGCAAATAGGTTTGCACAGCAGTAAGATTTAAGACAAATACTGGTTATCTTTTTGGTCTGTCAGAATTTATTTTGCTCAAGCAATTTCTAAAATTGCTTTTGTGGATTTATATTTCATTTTAATTGGGACAAAATTAGCAGTGTCAGGTGATATACTGATTGCTTTTTAAATATGCTGACAGGGAAATATATCTTGTTAGTTGCTGGATTTACTTTTTAAATGGACTTGTGTCTTAAATAAGGCATTTAAGATATATTGACTAAATATTAAATATCTATCAAGAACTTTTCAAAAATATATTTATAACATCCTATTTTAATTAAAATGTTTCTTTTACTTGAGACACCAAAAATTTAATTGGTTTCTCTCAGTATTTTTTTTTGTGTGTTTCATTTTTCCGTAACTGCAATAAGATGCAGCTGTTCTCATTCAATTATTCTATTTCTAGGAAAACATATATGACTTACATAAGAAACTAAATAAGAATAAACTCCTGAAATTTATTTCTGGCACTCTATTAAAAGCAACTTCTATATTTTAACATATAACTTAGTTACCAAAAACATTTCTATTCATGCTTTCAAGGAAATGTTACATTATATAAAACTATTATTCCTTTTAATTAGTCAAAGCCTAGGACAAATATGGTAACACTTGAGGATTTAATCTTTTAAAACTTCACTTCTGAAAAAGATGATCACATTTACTTGATAAAGTCACTGCCTGACAAATTGCTGATGAGGGCTACCTTTGTACAGAAAGCTTCTGAAATAGTAATTTTATCCTATTGTATCTTCCACAACATTAATAAGATAAAAATCACCAATGCAAAAGTTAATGTCAATAAAGAGCTCGAGTTTAGATTTTATATCTGATTTTAGATGGCTTTATTTAAAATATTCTTAAAAAGATTAACAATGAAGACATTTGCAGTGGTCTCCCAGAGCAGTGGCATGGGTTCTGTTGGAAGGGTAAGGTAAGGGGTAGCTGCCTTTCTTCAGTGATATGTTGGTTCATTCCTATCTCTATATCATTCTTTAGTTTTACTAAATAATATTTTAATGATAAAGTTTTACTAGGTAATATTTCAATGGTCAATATTTTAATGATTAAGAATGATTAAGAAACTGTTCTTTACTTGTAGATTTTTACAGGCTGGCCTCCAGAAGAGACAAAACTGTCTTCACTGTGCCTTTGATAGGAGAATTAAAGCATTACCAACAAGAGGCTAAAGTTTGAAAGACATTATTTTGGTCAAATAATCTATTCCTACTCTGCTTAAAAATGCTCTGACATATTGAAGAAGCCTCTATTTAATGATTGTTTCTGCCTTTTACCTTTCTTCCCACCCTGTGTAAAAAAAAAATCAAAGCTCTGGAACATGCACTTTACTCAGAAAGCAGTGGTACATTTACTCTGGAGGGAAATGTGCCTATACATGTAGAGATGGTCATGCACAGACAATAAAAATCCAATGACCAAGCATGAGAGCAAATGATCTCTTACTACACTCAGAGCTACTTCCTTCATCCATGGTTATATTAACACCTCATAAATTATGCTCAAATTCACATGGAGATGAAATGATGAATTAAATGGTATAGTTCCTTTTCTGTTTCTTATTAGTGCAATGTTTATTTCTATAACTCATCAATTGCCTAATATTCTTTCCTTAATTAGGCATCTGACTTTTCTCCACAAATGGCTATATTTTTATGGACAGTTATTTATAGATCATTAACTGCTTTTAATGCCAGCTGGTACTTTGTCGTGGCCTGATTGCATGCTCCCACAAAGCTAATCATTGCCAAACTCTCTTTAAAGCCAGTAAAAGTGCCAGATTTGAGGTAGCTTAGAAAATGTAAAGATTGATGATAGATTGATTCAGGGAGGATGGTTTCCTTCTGCCCATATTTAAGCAGATTGGATACTCTTTCTTTTTTTAGGCACATGTTGACCTCAGAAATCCTTTCTGGTTTAAGTAAAATATGTCAGTATAGTATTAACTTCATTAATAAATCACAGATAGATAATATGGAAAATTGATTCTAAGACAAGCCTAAGTATCTATAAAATATCTTATGTATTCTAATTGCATTCACATAATTATTATTGTTTCACCCAAATGTTTTTTGATGTCTTTTTCTTAAACTTCTGGCCCAGATATAACTAACCTTGAGTAAACACATCCTAAAAGTATGACATACTGTAGGATGTTGCAGATCTGCGGACTTAAAGATATCCTGAAAAATGTTCCAAGAAAATCAGCAACCCAAGTCATTTATAAAGTAAGCAAACTCTGAAATATTTTAAGTTGAATAGTGCTTTAGGAAAAATAAATAACCGATAGTATATTTAACAAAGAATTGAACTACATACTCCCCTATACACACACAAGTGTACATACTATTACTAAGTGTCTGTAATTCAGATATTTGGAAAGTTTTCTTGGCCAAGAGTGGCTTCCCTTATCCACATTGCCTCCCTCTGCAGCACCATCCTGAGCATTTCAGAAGGGAAAAAGCACAGGCTTCCCTTTCATCATGACTTGTTCCACTAAATGTTCTCACATTAGATTTGGGAATATATTGTAAGTTGTTGCAAATTATCTGTCAATGATATATTGTCTTTGTATACAAATAACACATGGGCTTGTTTTCTTTTTTCTTATTTGTCTAGTTTCAAATGTAAGCTTACATCCACCTCAAACGGATCATTTATTTACAGAAATTGTACATAAATATAGTTTAAAAAGTTGATAGTGAAATTCACTGGTGTGCATGTGAGAATATAACCACACTTTCTCCCCCTGAAATGACTGTTGGTCCCTTCTATGCAGTTTTATCACAATCAGAGGCAGGAATCTGTTGTATAAGATGGGACACATCACACACCAGGAAGTGGCCTTTATATTCAGGCTTACTCAATGTTCCCAACTCAATCTGGATTTAGACCTATGGCTCAGCAGGACCTAGTGAGGATAGACTGGTGTCCAGGTGAAAAATGGAAAGGCAATAGCAGATTAGGGTAGTCTTTAGCTCTAGGCTTTAAACAGGATTGATTAATGGAGCTTCAAGTTCCATTTGTCAGCATAGTTCATTCAGAAGAATAAGAAAAGAAAAATAAAACATGACACAACAAAACAAACAAACAAAAACCTCAGCATCAAGATAGAAATCCAAATCAGAAATAAAGACTATGCCTTTTTGATAACAGCCATTCTGACAGATGTGACATGATATCTTACTGTGGTTTTGATTTGCATTTCCCTGATGGTTAGTGATGTTGAGCATCTTTTCATGTGCCAGTTATATGTCAATTATATGTCAATAAAAAAAGAAAAAGAAATAAATACTATGCCTCTGTGGATGGTATTCCCTGTGTTAGTTAGAGTTCTTAGAAATGTAACTTGGCTGTTAAGCTTATAGGTCAAGTACAGATCCACCAGGAGAGAAAAAACATGCAGGGGAAGAAAATATACATTTGCTTTTAATGAATCTTTTGTTCTTAGGCTTCTGACAGAAGGAATAAAAAATTCCCCTAAAGCTAAGAAAGCTAACTTATTTAATGTACCTGGTAAATAATTTAACTATTTCAGAAGTTTCAGAAACACTGTTTAGATAATTATGTTTTTGAAATTTCAATGCTTTTGAAATTTGCCCAAATAACATATAAATGACTAAATTAATGGCTTAATTTTTCACTCATTAGGTCTTAGTACCTAGATTCCCGTAATTTCTCTGGTCTCAGTATATTTTCTGAGACCCGATTCTTGAAATTTTCCTTTGATTCTACAATGTAAGGAAATCAGAATTATTATTTGTGTTTGGAAACCAGGAGTTTTAAACTGATATGAATTTGATTTAGTCTGTCTTTACTAAACCAATGCTCTTCATAACTATGTTAGGTTCCCATTATTCGACCTGTCATTTTGCTTTAATTTTTCTTTTAAACACCTGTCTTTCCATCTTTTTCTTTTTTCTTTTCTTTTCTTTTTTAATAGCATCTATTTTTTTAAGGCATGTACCATTGTTTCCTGGGGGGAAAATCAGGCAAAAATTCTTCATAAAAATTAAGAATGATAGTCCTTTCATCGAAATCAATTTTAGAAGTACTTAACAGTTTGTCTTTTTCTAGAAAGCATGTCAGTTTCTACATTTTGTTCCCTAGGTTGGATCCATAAAAAAAAGCAAATTTACCAGTTGTCTGAGATTCACATCAACACTCATCTGACTGCAGACAAAAATCTACTCAGGAGAAATTTAGATTAATAGCAAAGGCAAGATTATAATTTTTGGTAAACTTATGAAAATAAATATTTACATGAAGATAAAAATGTTAATAATTATTATTTAAATCCTTTTTGAACTTGAATACAAACTTTGAAGTTAGTACTTTTGTAAAATTCTCTAGGCCAATGCCAGAAAGTTTAAGATAAAATTGAATATTTAAAAGGTCTTAATTGGTACAGCCACTATGGAAAACAGTATGGAGGTTTCTCAAAAAATTAAAAATAGATTTACCATATGACCCAGCAATTCCTTTTCTGGGTATTTACCTCAAAGATTTGAAAACAGGTTTTTTGCAGAAAAACAGATTTATCTGCAAAAACATATGCATTCTGATGTTCATTGTAGCATTATCTATGGTGTCCTTTGATAGATAGCTGTCTTTCAATAGATGATTGAATAAAGATGTGGTACATATATACAATAGAATATTACTTGACTATAAGAAAAGATGAAATACTGCCATTTATGACAATGTGGATGGATCTTGAGATAATCAATTTAAGCAAATAAGTCAGATGGAAATACTTGAAAACCATATTATTTCACTTATATGTGGGATATAAATCCAAAGGTAACAAATGAACAAGACAAATAAACAGAGATTCATGGACACAGACAACCATTAAGCAATTAGCAGAGGGAAGAGTGAGGGAGGTAAATGAAGATAAGGAGGGTCAAATATATGGTGATGGAAGGAAATTTAACATTGGGTGGTGAACACACAATACAATATACAGATGATATATTATTGATATGTATACCTGAAACCTATAGAACTTTACTAACTAATGTCACTCCAATAAATTTAATAAAAGGTCTTAATTTATAGCAACTGAACCACAAGAAGTTTAGTCATTTACATATACAGGCTATAGTTTAAACACTTTTTAAAAACCCACAATTTTTCTATGGCCATGCTACCCTGAACAATCCTGTCTGATCTCGGAAGTTAAGCAGGGTTGGTCCTGGTTGGTACTTGGATGGGAGACTACCTAGGAAGACCAGGTGCTATAGGTGTAAAAACAAAACAAAACAAAACACAATTTTCTTAAAAATTGTCAGTGTGTCAAATAGGATTAACTAGTATATAAATAAATGATTTTGAATGTCCTTGTTATGAACTAGCTTGAAATGTATTTGTTTTTATACAATACTAATGAGACCATCACTGAATAAAGTACATTTATTTTAAGGCTGTCCATTTCAAATAACATATTCAAGTTTAATATAATCCATAAAAATATACAATGAAAATAAGATTTGAAATACACTCATAGCATGCAAAAGGTTAAATACACTAATAAAAAGCATCTGCAGAGAAAATATGCCTAGAAAGAGATATTTTGTCAACATTTTTTGGACGAAAGTCAACTATATTACATCTTTCTTAAAGACTTCAACAAAATCCAAATTAAAAAAAAAATTCTCCTTTAAGAATTAAGTTTAAATCTATGGTTGTGCCACCCTGAACAAGTCCGATCCCATCTGATCTCGGAAGCTAAGCAGAGTCACGCCTTGTTAGTACTTGGATGGGAGACCACCTAGGAAGAACAGGTGCTATAGATGTAAAATATAAAAACAAAAATAAATATTAAAAAAAAAAGAATTAAGTTTGAAATGAATGAATTGTAATGCCATTCAAACAGTAGTTAGTGATTGTCCTATGAATAAGACATTATTCAGTAAGTTATAGAAATGTTTTAAAATGAAAAATAAAGTATCTTTGCCCTCAAGGAATTTATAATATAGTAGCTAAAGTACAAAGTAGAATGTAACACTGTGATAAAAATGATTACAGATTTTATGTTGGGAAGCAGTAAATAGTATGCGTTAAAAAGTAAATTGGAGTCAGATAATGGAGAATGCTGACAACAAGTTAAGAAATTTTTACTAGGGTAAATGAGACTTTATGAGACATTGGTAATTTAGTGGAGAGAAAAATGATGCTATCTAAGATATGTGTTGTAGAAAAGATTTGGAAGCTATGTAAGATATAAAGAAGCAGAAATTGGAAACAGAAAAGTATGTATGACTTACACAAAATATGAGCTCTTTTAATAAAAGGATTATTTGATGATGACAATGATAATAATGATCATGATGATGGTGATGGTGGTTGGTGATGGTAGTAGTGGTGGTGACAATGACATGAAATTAGCCAAAAGTTTGAAAGAAATCAAGATTCAACTAACATTGTCAGCATCCAGTTGCCAAATAATCAGCTTATTCATTTTATAAGTGTCTACCTTATTTAATTTTCACAACATTGTGAGAAGATAATGTAATATTATTTTCTAAATCACATAACTGAAGTTCAAAGTGTTTGGTGGACTTTTTTCAGAGTCCATCCATCAGTATGTATTATTATCATGAAACTTTATGTTCTTTTCACCATTTTTTTATGGAGTCTAGTGTTCATCTAAACTATTCCAGTCACCCCCATCTGGCTATCTCACTTAGACAAGAATGATGTGCTTTTTTTTTTTTACCTCCCAGTGACTCCACATTTTAACTCCCTCATCTTGTCCTTATGTTACCTAAACCCTAAGAAATACATTAATAAACACAAAAATGCATTATCTTTTATTTTCTGGAGGTAATAATTCTTAAAATTACCTGTTTATCTATCTATCTTTCTATCTATCTATCTATCTATCTATCTATCTAATCTATCATCTATCATCTATCTATTATCTACATGTCACTGTATGTGCTTGTCTCTCCAAACCTTAGCAGAATGTTTTGTACATTATAGTTCCCCCAAAAATATTTATTGAATAAGGTTAAATTAGAGTTTGTTGCCTTCAACTATAGAAATTGCCAGTTGAATGGAACCAAAGTATTTTGTAACATTTTAGTATAATAGAGGAAGTTCTTTGAGCAAGTAGGAATGTGTATGTCTCTCAAACTGCCCATTGTCGATGGCTGCTATTTCTCCTTTCAGAAAGTCATAACATCTGAACAATTAGTTGGTTGCAACATATTATCAGAGGCTTATTTTTAAATGTATATGAATAGATAAACAAAAACTGTTTTTTTACAATAACTTTTAAGCAGAAACTAAACCTTATAATGAATCTAAATATTCAAATACTACAAAAAGTATTTTTCTAACCCTGATAATTTAAACTTATTATGACAAACTTTTATGGCATAATTTTATTTTGTTGTAGCACATGAATTTTTGGTAGAGTTTTCTTCAATTATTTTCAATTTTAGAAAATGTGTACCATTCTTTAGCAAGACATATATTAGACTGTAAGGTTGATTTTAATCTTCATGTACATTGGAACATATTTCCAGTATAGAGAAAGGTCTTCAATAAATTACATGTTTTGAAGAAATAGTCACTGAGTCACATTCAGAAAAAAAAAGTATGTTACTAAACTACAGTTTTATTAAATATGAATAATTTCCTGTATAGCTTTTATGGTACTTAACAAAAAAAATTGAAATAATAAAAGCTAATATTTATGTTACAATGTACCAGACATTTTAAAAGTGTTTTATATCTTATTTAATCTTCATAACACTTCTCTTGGTTAAAGTTACCTCTCTTATTATTTTATTTTACCTCTCTTGTTAACTCTATTTTATGGCAAGGAAACTGACAAACAGTATAAGGTATCTTTAAAAAAACTGCACAGACAGGATTCCTAGTTATCATAATGCAATGACATAAGTTTATCCTCTCCCCAAGAAATAAATGTAATACTGGACAATATCAACCATTTAGAACTCTGTATATCAGATTAAGTTCAGACATGTTAAAAATTCTTTTGAGGAAAGAATAAAATATCTATAACATATTATTTACAATGTCCAAATTTCAACAAATATTTATGAGACATGAATAGAAACATGAATACTCAATTAAAAATATATATCAGTCAATAGTAACAATCGTAAGTGTACCCAGAAGTCAAATTTATCATGCAAAGACCTCAAAGCAGCTATTATAAATATATTCAAGAAATTTTTTAAAATAATGTTTAAATAAGTAAAGAACAATAAGATTTCAATGATGTAGAAAAGAAAGTCAATAGAGAAATCAAAACTATAAAAAAGAACATGAAAATTTCAGAGTTGAAAAGACAAAATATAAAATGAAAAAATTTACTAGAGAAACTCAATATTGGATTTGAGATGGCAGAAAAAAATCAGTGAATTTTTAGAGAGATTAATAGAAATTATACAATCTTAAAATTACAGAGAAAAAGGAAGAAAGAAAAATAATAGGACCTCAAAGACCAATGGGACAACATCAAGAAAATAGAGTAGAATGGAATTTGTCCCAACTCATTTCCTGAGGCCAATATTACTGTGATACCAAAGCAGGATAAAGCCATCACAAGAAAGAAAGCTAGAGATAACTATCACATATGAACATAAACCCAAAACTCTTTAACAAAATATTAGCTAACCACATCTAGTCACATAGAAAAAAAAGAATTATACATCATCACCAAGGGGTATCTAATCCAAGGCTGGTTTGATATTTAGAAACTGATTAATATGATACATTGTATTAATAGAATAAAATGCATAAAACGAACATTTCAATAGATGCAAAAAATGAAAACCCTCATTTTACAAAATTCCTCACCTATTCTTAAGTAAAACTCTCAACATACTAGGAATAGAATGAAATTTCTTAAACTTGATAAGTGGTATCAAAAAAATCTAGGTCCACATCATAGGTAATGGTAAAAGACTGGTGTTTGTACTCTAATTTTAGGAACAAGGCAAGTAGTTTTGTTAAGTGGCTATTTCTATTCTATTTTACATATCAGAAAACTCAGGTTCAGAGAGGTAAAGTAATGTTTTTGGGCTTGCAAAATTTTCAAGTGTCAGTGCCATGATTCAAACTGAGATTTGATTCTAAAAATCATAAGCTTAATCACCATAAGACACTGCTTTCTCCTTGTATCTCCGTGGATTAGTTGTTGCACAGTTCAACCACATTTGAACAATGATTCCATACTATAGTATAATATCTATAATCATGTATTTGGGTAGTTGAATCCAGGTATAGAAATTTATCTTCCATAAAAATGTGAATCATTTTAAATTGTGGACCTTCTATTTTAGTTTGGTCTTCAGCTCTGTCCAACTTGTCATTAACGTTTCTTTTAACACTGATTTTAGACATAACAATCTTTTAATATCTTCCTAAATCCTTTCTTATTTTCAGAAGATCATTTTTATACATGAGAGCCTTTATCTCCTTCACCACTCCCATCACTTCATCCAAACCAATCCTTAAAGCTGCTCTTATTCATGTATTACAACATGAGATATGTTACAGATAGCTAATTCATAAATATGTGCATATATTGTCCCTACCCTCTTGCTTTCTCTGAGACTTTATCATATTTTCTATCCCTACTAGCTCCTTTCCTTAGCTCTTTAAACATGATCAAGTCTTCTCCATCCTTAAAATCCTTTTTTAATCCCTAATGCTCCTCTCTACTACTCAGTCGCTTCTACACAAAGTAAAATGGATCCCCTAGGCTTCCAATGGATTCATTCAAGCTCACCAGAGTGATGAAGAACAAAAAGGGGTTTGAAATCATGTTGTGTTATTCCTCCCACTTCCTCTTCATAAGCCAGCTCCTTCCCTAGTTTTTCCATATCTCAGCATGTGACAACATCATCTCCCCCATCAGACCAAAACTCCAGGTGTCTTTCTTGACTGGTTTGTGTCCCTCTGGTTCAATATTCTATCCCTTAACACTCCTGATGATTTTACCTCTAAAAAAAAAGTCATAATCTAGTCAAGGCTCACCATTTCCACTGTTTCCCACCCACACCATTTATCATTACTACTCACCTGATCTACTTCAAAATTCTCTTCTCTAGCTTTACTTGTTTTACTATTTTCTTACTATAGTTTATTTTCCACATAAGAGCCACATTCCTTTTTACAAAGTATGTATCAAGCCATTCTCCTGCTTAAACCCTTTCCACTTTCCATAGTATATTGAATACAATATAGATCTCTTACAAAGGCCTACAAAACAATATAACACTTTGTAGGCTCAATGTGTTAATACAATTGTTACACTATCTTGCCTATGTATCTAAATTCAATCACTATGATTTATCCCATATTAAGTAACCTCTGTCTTTCTTGCTGACTTTTCAATAAGTGTGATCTTTGCATCTGCATTCCATGTTGCTCAGAATTGCAATCCAGATATTTTCATGGTTCTCATTAACCACATTTCCACCCAAATTTTAGCCACTCAAAAAAGCCGTTTCTTACTGTAATAGAAAAAAATAGCTTCCATTTACCTATTTACCATAACTCCCTATTACATTTCTGTTTTATTATATTTTAAGAGAACTTTTCAATATCTGAAATTTTAATTTCATTTTTATTAACATGTGTGCCAATATATTGCCCCATCAGAATATAAGGCACATGAAAAAAGAAATTCCTTTTTACACACTGATAAATCCTTCACCTGAAACAATACCTAACATAGAGTAGGTTCTTAATATCTGTTGAATAAATGAATAAATTAATTATAATAATTCTTTTGTTCCTATCACTATAAAAATGAAGTGACAACTTTGTAGTAGAAGGTTCAATGTATTTAAATATTTTTAGATTTAAAAATATATATAGTGAAAAAGTTGTCTCTATTTTGATAATTTATTAAGGTACTATAAATTAAACCCATAAAGCATTACAATGTGGTTCTGAAGATCCCTGAATTTAAATTCCAACTCTGCTAAATTCAAGTTTTGTTATCTATAAAATTAAGATAGCAATAGTACCCATCACCTAGGGCAGGATTAACTCCAAATTTCAATGAGCTAAACCATGTAAATCATCAGGCAAATAGTGTTTAGTAATTGGCAATAGATACTGGTGTTGAAATTTGTATTGATTACTAATTTACTTTCACATTATTATATTTTATGAAATCGTGGAAAATAAGTGACTGACATTTAAACATCTATTTTTAAAAAAGCTTCTGCACAGCAGAAGTAACCATCAACAAGGTAAAGAGACGACCATCCAAGTGAGAAATTATATTTTCAAGCAAAGCCTCCCTCTGATAAGGACCTAATATCCAAAATATATAAAGAACTCATACAATTCAATAACAACAACAAAAATAAACAATCCAATCAAAAAATGGGCAGAGGACCTAAACAGATACTTCTCTCAAGAAGACATACAAATGGCCAATGAACATATGAAAAGATGCTCAACATCGCTAGCTCTTAGGGAAATGCAAATCAAAACCACAATGAGATATCATTTTACACCAGTTAGAATAGCTATAATCAACAGGACAGTAATAACAAGTGTTGGAGAGGATGTGGAGAAAAAGGAACCCTCATACACTGTTGGTGGGACTGCCAATTGGTACGACTATTATGGAAAATAGTATGGAGGTTTCTCAAAAAACCAAGAATTGATCTACCTACCATATGATCCAGCAACGCTTCTTCTGGGTATTTACCCCAAAGACTTGAAAACCCATATCCAAAAAGATATTTGCACACCGATGTTCACAGCAGTATTATTCACGGTGACCAGGACACGGAAGCAACTGAAGTGTCCTATGATAAATGATTGGATAAAGAAGTTGTGGTTCATATAAACAATGGAATATTACTCAGCCATAAGAAGAGATGAAATATTGTCATTTGCAACAACAAGGATGGACCTCAAGATAATAATGCTAAGTGAAATAAGCCAGAGAAAGTTGAAAATCACATGATATCACTTGTATGTGGGATATAAACCTAAAACAACAAACAGAACAAACAAACAGAGACTCATGGACATGGACAGTAGACTAGTGATTACCAGAGGGGAAGGAGGAGTGGGGAGGTGGGAGGTAGATGGGGTAAAGGAGTCAAATATGTGATGACAGAAAGAAATCTAACTATGGGAGGTGAACACACAGTGTAAATATATATATATGTTTTACTGTTAAAATGTACAGCTGAAACTTTCTGGATTTCATTAACCAGTCACCATAATAAAAATAAATTATAAAAAAATAATAAATATAACGTTTCTTTGAGCTATTAAAGTATACTATGCAACTTTTGTGATAATACTCTCTCTTTTATTCAGTAATATTTATTTAACACTTATGATGTACCAAACATAAGATAATAAGAGTTCAAAATACAGTCTATGGCCATGTTACCCTGAACGAGCCCAATCCCATCTGATCTCGGAAGCTAAGCAGGATCGGAACTGGTTAGTACTTTGATGGGAGACCACCTAAGAAGACCAAGTGCTGTAGGTATAAAAAATAAATTAAAAAAAAAATAAGGGATTGTAAGCTGACAAGGTCCTTACAATATGTGAGGTCAAGGGTTGCCTCACCTAAAAAAATAAAATTAAATTAAAAAAAAAAGAATTCAAAATATCAACTAATCATTTTTTTCTATTCTTAAAAGACTCATGAAATGCCATTCAGAGAAGAAAACATTCATTTGCATTATATGATAGTTTCACTGTAGATATATTTAGGGTATTGGGTTTGAGTTCAAAATATCCCACAAATACTTGATTACCAGCCTCGATTTCCCCATTTATAAAATGAGTGGTTTGATTATATTATAGCTAATAACCATCCACTTCTAAATATTATATATGAAAAAAATGGCCCATGAATTAATATTGTATACTTACCTAAAACAAATAAAGAGAATATTATGTCATTTACATTTATTTTCATAGTTCTTTCAAAATTGTGGGAGATGTGTGTGTGTGTGTGTGTGTGTGTGTGTGTGTGTGTTATTTATGGCTACAGGTGGAATAGATTATCTATTATGTCTTTTATTTTTACCATAGGTCAGAAAATATCACTATTCACTACAGTGTAGAGGTTGTATTTATGCTCTCATCTCTTTTTTAAGTCAAAATATCTACCTCTTATGAATATTATTGCTTTGCTATGTAAGATTACAATAAAATGTCAATCTGTGAAATTTGGCAGTACATAAAATCACTGTGGGGAGTCTCTTGGATTAAAGAACAGCCTTTGTTTAATATCTTTGTTCCCTCAACAGAGCTTGAGGACTAATTGGCAAGTTGAATCACGCACAAAAGCCAAGCATTTTTCAATATAATAGCAGGAGTTATCAGATAAATTATAATCTATATCTCTGAAATTTTCAAGTCAGTATCCAAGAAAACTCTGACAGCTATTTAATTTTGGTGTGCATTTTCAATTACAATCCTAGTAACTATAACAAAGGCTTTGCTATTTTTTTATCAATTTTTATTCAATTGTAGATTTGAAAAAGCAAAATATTTGCTAACTAAGACATTTTCAAGGTAATAAATTTCAATTTTTTTTCCTGATAGAAATGTCCTTAAAAATAGTAAATCAATTAATGGTATAAACTATGACTTTTTAAGAAGGTTTGCATCACTAATTGGTTATTATTTTTTTTAACAGTGATGACCTCCTTAGATTTTTTTTTAAATACTTTTAGTAATTAGGTCCAGGAAAAAATTCTAAAGCATATACTATCAATAGCTTTACAGCTATTACTCCTTACTTTCAAGATCAAAATATAAAGTGTAAACATTTAAATTTAAAAGTGCATAAGTGAAAAATTTATAAAGCCCTTTTTATTAAACATTTCCAAAATGAGTAATATAAAGATAACAGGCAAACAAAGACAAGTGTATTTTGCTATTGTTATGAATATAGTAGTATCCAGCAAAACATATGGGAAGTAACTACTGTGTTTATCATTCACATTTCTTAGAGAATAAAACCAGTGTAATAGATAAGGCAACTAACCAATTACATTTCATGAGCCTTAAGTGTTTATTCTGGTTACCAATATATAGTCTTAGTGAAAGGTTCATAGGCTGAAAAGAATTTGGATCAGAATAACATAGTTATATACTTGCATAATAGTTCCTGGAAGAGATTAATTTTGGGAGGCATACTAAGAGAATTTATGATCTTTTCCTGTTTAACATTTTTATTATTATGAAGTGTTCCTCTTTATCTGCATTAAAGATCCCTTAGTTAAAATTGGCACTGTATGAAGTAAGTATATCAGCTTTTAATATTTACATGCATGTTACTTTAAATAATTCTAAGTACTCATAGAAATATCTTGTAAGCTACATGACATTGGTGCATTTTTTAAAATTTAATATAAATAATGACCTTTTTTTTATTTAGATCTACCATCTTACTATTTATTTTCTATTTGTCTCATATTTACCTTTTTCCTGTCTTGATGACTTTTAGATCATACAAATACTATCATTTTCTTTTTCTCCACCTCTAACTTATGTTTTTAAACTATATTTTAGTTATTATACAAGAGATTACAATATCCATCCTTGCCTTATTATAGGTTAATACAAATCATCCTGTTTCCATCTTCCTCAACTCTGACAAATTTTGAACCTCTAAATTACATTTACCTCCTCCTGTGTCCTACTTTTTCCATTATTTCATATATCTCTGTATGGTTCTTTTTAATGTTCTCTATCCCTTGTTGAACTTCTCATTTTGTTCTTGCATAGTTTTCCTGATTTTGTTAATTTTTTTTCTGTGTTCTATTGTAGCATTCTGAACATATTCAAAACAATTATTTTGAATTCTTTCTTGAACATTTTCTATATCTCCATTTCCTTGGGATCAGTTACTCAAAGTTTGCTGTTTTCCTTTACTGGAGGCATGTTTCCCAGATTCTTTGATTTCTGTAGCCTTGAATAGGCATCTGCACATATGAAGATGTAATCACCTCTTGCATACTTTATGGCTTGCCTTTGGCAAGGAACGAACTTCACCTATGGGTGAGGGCACACTGAAGCATGCTGTGCCCCTGGGTCTAGTGGTTCAGGGTGTCAAGTGTGAGGGCATCTTGACTGATCAGCACTCAGGCACTGTGATCCACAGCATCAACAACTGTGTGGTCCCTGGTGAGCATGGCAGCAGAGGAGTCTACAGAGGCTGCAGGGGTTATTAAGGTCTTCAGCAATACTTCCAGGTCCCATGGCTAAGAATCCGGCAGGCCACTGTGGTTGCCAGAGCTTGTGATGTGCACACACTTATCTTCAGGGTCAGCTGCAGGGGTCTGTGTAGTAGCAGGGACCAGCTGCCATCACACACGTAGTAGTTGGGGGCCAGGGCAAGCAGCAAGGGCCAGGTCCAACTGTGCACTAACTGGCAGCTGTGGGAGTGTAGCTGTCAGCATGCACTACTGTGGCTGCTGGTTCTCACCATGGGTATGTAACAGTGAAAACTCGTGTCAGAAGTCAGGCCAGGGGTACCCAGGTGCACACCTGAAGGGGCTAGCTAGTAGGTGAGCCAAGTGGTGCAAGCCAATGACAGAAAAAAGGGCCACATCTAGTCCCACAAGCAGCTGTAGAATCCTGGTTATTGGTGTGTCCTCAGTGGCTGCCCCAAGGTCTCCTTACTGTCATGCACATGGCAGTGGAGGGTGGTGATGGGCTGTCAGGCAGGGGATGTGCAGGGTGATAGCTGCAAGCCTTGCCTCAAGAGTGCATATGGTGGTGGGGGTCAGCCATGGAACTCTAGGCTGGCCTCTGGTACTTTCATAGTCACAGAGGCTGGGGCTGGCTGCCAGTGTGGGTTCCAGGTTCTGAAGGGGCGGGAGGCTGGTGTGTGCGGTAAGGACCAGGGAGGATTTCAGGCAGCTGGACTCTACTAACACAAATATTTTTGAGAAGAGTAAAAATCCAGTTAAATCTGAAGGTGATCCACAACAGCTGTGCTGACTCTTGGTTTCTTTAGTGGCAAATGCTGCTAGAGGTCATCTGCAGAGCTGTCACTGGCAACCACTGTCACTCCTGCTTTGTGGCTGATACTGGTAACCCCTGCTTTTCTTCTTTTCCTAGTCATTTCTATACATCTTAGCTTTGCTGGTCTCTGGGCAAGGTGAAACTGAAGTGCCCTCAAGGGCAGGAAAAGCTGGTTACTCACCCTCTCTCCCTTTCCTGATGAGGGGAACTTTTTAAACTGGGGTTTCCTCTTGGTGCTGAGCAATGCTGCTTGAATGATGCAAGCAAAATGGATCTGTTGTCCCTTCTTATATGGATATTATCAAGCTTTTATGGTTATTTTACTGTGTTGCTGAAATTTCTTAAGTAGACTCTACCAGGGCTTTTTTTGTTCATGTATAGCTATCTAATTGCTCACCTTTTTGAGGGGACAGAAGCAGGGTTTCCTATTCTGCCATCTCAGCGATGTCTCTCCTAATCACTGACAATTTTAATTCAAGATTTTCTTAAAATATATGGAATGCTTTCCAAACAGTCAATATTCAAGGAAAAAATTTTCATGATATCACTTATTTGTGGCATATAAATCTCAAAGCAACAAATAAACAGGACAAACAAATAGAGACTCATGGACAGGGACTATAGACTAGTGGTTACCAGAGGATAGGAGGTAGGTGCTGATGGGGGAGGGATAGATGGGTAAAGGGGGTGAAATATAGTGGGATAGATGGAGGGTGAAGAGGGTAAAGGGAATTGAAATATGGAAGCTGAAGGAAACTGGACTTTGGGTGGTAATCACACAATAGAATATATAGATGTCAAATTATAATGCACAGTTGAAAATTATATAATTGTATTAACCAATGTTACCCCAATAAACTTAAAAAATAAAAATAAAAAAACAAAGAAAAATTTGTCATACAATTTACTTTTTCACTCCAATATTCCACTGTACATGAAAGAGTTGAATTTGAAGATAAAATAAAACGTTTGTTACCTAGCTAAACAGTATAAGACTTTGTATTAAAATTTAAATGTCATAATACAAATCAATAATAATTTTACACATTTTTGTAACATGACTCTATGTACAGAAGATTGTAATCATATGTGATAGTATTTTATAATTTTGAGCTGCAAAAGCCATATTTTTAAAGAAGCCTTTTTAATATTAACAAATTTAGAGATGCTTTCAAACTTATGTAGTACCTATTAGAATTCAAACTTAGTGAGTTGACACAAGAGCTAGTGAATTTACTTAACATGTACATAATTTTGAAACTGGTATAGTTTTGCTTCAAATCAATTATTCTAAAAAAAATTAGCCAGTTCAGTTTTCATAAAAACAAATATTAAATGAATACGATTTTTATTCTTTATTCAATTTTTGGCCCACTTTTAGGTATGTTTGGAAATATCTGAGTATGTGAATCTACATTTTCAGCTACAAATTATATGAAATCTAAACATAGATCCACTTTTCTAAGTTAAGTAGCTTCCGAATTGAGATGTAAATTTCAAGTACACACTGAATTTCTATGAAAGGACTGCAAAATATCTTGTTAATGTTTTTTTTATATTAATTATGAGTTGACGTACTAATAATTTGGGTTTATTGGTTTAAATAAAATATATTATTAAAATTAATTTCAGCTTCATTTTTTTACATTTGTTAATGAGGCTACAAAAATGTTAAATATATATATGGTTTTCATACATTTCTACTAGACAGCACTGCTGTAGATTATGGTAGCTTGTTCATGAAAGGATGAGAAGCGTCTCTGAAACATTTTGGTCCATTTACATATTTTGAAAACAAACAATATTACCATGATAGTCTATATCACACCTGCAATGTGCTAATTCACAAGCTATTTATTTTAGTGATGAAAACTCTCATTCAATGTTTATTTTGTTTACTACTAAAGACACAGGTGTTGAATGAGATAAGTATACCTAATGCACAGGTAATAACTATTGATGGTATCTACTTTTGGTATATGGTCTTACTTTTAAACGCTGCTGGCTGACAATCTCTGGAATCAGAAATTTTTATTAAATTTATTAGAGTGACATTGGTTCATAAGATTATATAGGTTTCAAGGGTACAGTCCAATAATATATCATCTGTATATTGCATTGTGTGTTTACCACCCAAGGTCGAATCTCCTTCCGGCACCATATTTGACCCTCTTTACCCCCTTCACTACTTTCCCTCTAGTAACCACTAAGTTGTTGTCTGCGTTTTTGTCTTCTTAATCAGAATTAGCACAACAAATTGTGCCTAAACTGTAGCTTAAACTAACACACTTATGTATATATTACTGTCTCTACAGAAATATTTTAAGTAATTTATGAATATTGTAACTCTTGCAGCCCACTTTAAACCCTGGGACCCACTATGATGAGTACCAGCAATAAAACTGGCAAAATATGTGTTTGTAACTGTTTGTCCAATGTTAATCATTACCTAAATATAGCAAAGTATGCAACAATAAAACCAGATAGTTTAAATCGAAATGTTTCCTTCATATTTCTCTTTGGAAGGGAACTAAAATAAAGTCGTCATGATACTAATAATTGTGGTAAAATAAACATAAATAAATTTGTTGTATGATACACATGTGTGACATTTTTGTTTCTGTATTACTTTTATGACAGATGATATAGCACCAAAACTTCACATGAAGAAATTTCTTAAAGTTTTCTAAAGTCAAAAATATATCCACTGATTCTAGATTTCTTAGGCTCCTCAAATTCCCCCCTAAATATTTACTAAGGATGTGAGCTCTTTTATTTCTCTGTCAGTTTTATTCTTTAAAATGATTTTAAAAATATTTTGATGAAAATGTTATTTTAGAATAGTTTAGATTCACAAAAACAAATGACAAAGATATCACAGAGTCTTTATATATCTTATACTCAGTTTTTTTTCTAATATTAGTATAGTACATTAGTTATAACTAATGAACCAAAAACAATACATTATCATTGACTAGTTTGTACTTTCTTCAGATTTCATTCGTTTTTACCTAATATCCTTTTCCTGGTCCAGTATGTCATATTACATGTGCTGTCAGTACTTTTTAGGTTTTTCTTGGCTGGGACAGTTCCTCAGAATTCCTTTGTTTTTCATGAACTTGACAGTTTTGAGAGGTACTGATCAGATATTTTGTAGAGTATTATTCATTTGTAATTTGTCTGTTGCTTTCTTATAATTAGACTGGGGTTATGTGTGTTTGGGCAAAAGATGACAGAAGTGAAGCAATAGTCTCAACATATCATATCAAAAGTATATAACTTGTCATTGATAATGTTTATTTTTATCACATGACAAAGGTATGCCAGGGATCTCCACTGTAAAATTTTTTCCTCCTTTCACAAGTTCACTCTTCGAAAGCAAGTCACTAAAAGTAGTCTATCTTCACTTAAGTGATGGAAAATTATGTTTCGACACTTAAAAGGAGAAGGTATCTACATAATTTATTTGAATTCTTCTGTACAAAAGGTATTTTTTTAAATTAACATTTTCTCAACTGGACTGCAATTTCCTTGAAATTGTTATCTGAAGACCTTGTTCTAGTATTATCATAGTCTGTATAAAAACTAGGTTGATCAATATTTATAAAATGAGGAATAAGAAAGCTACCAGCCTTTGTAGAAAATTAAAGTAGGCTCTTCTCTAAAAGAGTACTGTATGGTTCCTCTCAAATAATATCTGAATCGCAGAAAATCTATGGTTGTCAAAGATTAACTTTTTCTGGTCTTTTCAATGCACTGTCATCAGGCAAAGCTTTTAGAGGATGGACAACAAGCAGGGTGGCCTGTTCTCTCTCTTTTAAAATCTATCCACTGTTTATAGTCTGAGAAACAAGTACACAATGTTTTGCTAAAAAGTCATCTTACTTCGAAAGAAGACCAAATGACATGGTCAGCAGGGGACAGTGATACATATAAAAGTACACTTTCCTTTAGATTTATAAACATATGTTTTCTCTTCTAGAATAGCAAAAAGGATACAAAGATATAATAGGCAAGAAAGTCTGACATGTAAAAGAATTCCCTAATTTTTATACACTTGTCTTAGAATTAATACACTAAAGATTCTGTGATTGATTATATTCACATTATTACTCTTCCTATTGTTTCATTTCACTTAAATGATTTTTATATATAATCATAAGGATTAATAATTGTTAAACTATAATAATCATTAGAGAATTTGATGCACTTTTTTTTTCTCCTTTGTAATTTAAATTCTATCAGACTTTCCAAAAAGATAGAGGCTGTTCTAACCCTGAATGATGAGCCAGTGAGTAAACTGAAATGGAGTAGCTAGAAAGCAAAGTGGGCAAATCACAATGTGCAAGGACTTAAGTATTGCTTTTTGCAAGAACATTTTGTTGTGTGTGGTAAACTATTTGAGGGAACTAAAAAACAAAGCAAAACGAAAGCATCTCACATATTTAATCTTGCTTACTAATTCAATCACAAAACTTTTCTTAATAAAGAGAATAACTACATCATGCATAACATTTACAACTACCAAGTTCTTTATTCTGTTGAAATCTCAAGAATATTTCAACTAATAGCAAAACTGAATTAAACCCTAAGTAAAACAGAACCATACAACAATTAACCAGATTACTATTATTGTTAAATGACTGTCAGCCCCCAAAAGACCTTTGCTTCGATACTCAGGAGAAAAAAAAATAAAGAAAAAAAAAAAGGCAGCACTTTATTTAATCTTTTATTGAATACCAGCCTTTGAGGATCAGACTTTCATTTCTCGTGGCCTTGTGCAGATCTCCTCTGCATTAAAGATTCTCATTGATTTCAAAGGAACTGAACTGCAAGGTAGGAAGTGAAATGAAAAACTGAACCTGTCTGATTTTTCTGCTTTTGTCAGATATTTACTTTCTACATTTGTTCTTCTTTTGTCAGGACATCTCCAAAGGAAATACATTATGTTAGAAGGGACTTTTTCTGCTTCACCTTTCACATGCTTGATTTTCCAAAGGGAGTAATTTGTGCTAGGAGTGACTAAAGGTGGATCTCAAGAATCTTAAGTTTCAAATAACATTTGATATTTTATGCTCATCTACAGAGTGATAAATGACCAGACCAGCTTGAAGAAATGAAGGAAGCACTGTCTACATGCCTACTCTATTCAATTCATTCAGAAATCATTAATTCTAACTCGAAGTTATCGCTCATCAAATTTCTTCACACATGTGGTAAGAAAACATTTTACAGTTTTGATATAAGTGTATGTGTATACACACCACCCTGTTATTCACACTGTCCTTAGCTCTTTCCTTCCTTACACTGATATTTCAAAAACAGACCTTAGCTCTCCCTCCCTCAGCGGAGAAGGCTCTCAGCTAGAATACAAAGAGAAAAGTTTAATTATTGGTGGTTTAAAAAAAGTTGAGAAGAATATCTGAATAGCAACTAGCATAACAACCTGTGGGAGAACTAAACATAAAAATCTCTGAAATGAGCTACTTTGTCTGGATCAGGGGTCAGTAAACTGTGGTCATAGGACAAATCTGGCCTAACACCTGTTTTGTACAACCCATGTGCTGAGAATATTTTTCTTTACATCTTTTTAGATGGTTAAAGAAAAAGTTGAATAATTTTTCTGACATAAAAATTATGTAAAATTCAAATTACACTGTCTGAAAACAAAGTTTTATTTATATATTGTCTATGGATACTTTTGCACTTCAAGGACAGGGTTTAGTAGTTGCAACAGGACTGTATAGCTTGCAAAGCCTAAAATATTTACTACTTGGCACTTTACAGAAAAAGTTGACCATTCCTTGGTATAAACTCTTCAACACACTCTCTCTTTTAGTTATGCTAACTGTCTTTTCAATCCACTATCAGGTATCATGATAATGCATTTCATGGGCTCCAGAGCACCTCTCTGCCTGTACACTCAAATAGACGTGTAACAAAATACTTAGCTCATTGTTCATGGGTCATTGTCTATCTAGAAAGGAATGCCAATGAGGCAACTAAGTAAAGAGAAATAAGAAGTCACAAATCATAAAGGGGGGAATTAAGAAAGACAAAACAGGTCAGAGAATTCTGGGAAATGATTAAAATAAAACATGTTTAACATCCTTGCTCCACACTAAGTGCCATTTCTAGATATTTTCTATAACTTTTGATTCATTGAACACTTACTACAACTTATGCAGTATTTACTAGCATTGATCCATTTTATATATGAGGAAACTGAGATAAAAAAAAAAACATATAGCTTGTCCATGTCACATAAATAATAGGTGACAAAGATAAGAATCAAATCCAGAAAATCTAGAACCACCATTTACTAGTTGTGTGGTTGTAAAGAAGTTAGTTAGGTATGCTCTCTGAATCCTGTCTTTATGGTCCATGTGTAAAATTGTAATAACTGAAACAATCTTGTAAGGTTGAAAAAAAATAAATCTCTAAGGAGTTAAAATAATTAATGCACATAAGCACTTGTCTCATGGTCTGGTCAAATAGCACATACTCAATATAATTACCACTTTCTTCACAGACATCACATTTTAAAGACAAATATTCATGGAAATGCAAAGGAACAGATGTCAGACCCTGGAGATTATAAATACGGACAGAGAAGAAATGATCAAAGATATAGGAGGAAAACCATGTCTACTTGATGAGACAGATGTGTAATCAATTAACTATGACAGCACATTGAGAACACAGACATTTATTAAGTGCTGGGAATAGAAGAAAAGGGAAGGCCTTATCTTTGCCTTTAAAGACACAGACAACTCAAAGAAGTTGAAACCAAAGCATAATGAAGTCTGAATAAATGTTTGGCAGGCATACAAGGTTGGGAAAATAATCTAGGCAGAAAGAATCTAATTTTCTATTTTCTAAATGAAGGAGGTCAAGATTCTATATTAAAAACTGTGGAGCAGCCTGACATCTCCATCATATGACTGCTGATCAGAAAATGAAAAACAGGTTGAGATGATTCCTAGAACATAGGTAGATACAAAATATTTTGAAGGATCTATGTCAACCTAAATGACAAGGAATTTACATAGGCTTTGGTAGTCATTGAAGAAATTTTGCCAGGAGAGTGATATTATCAAATTTGTCATCATAAAGATCATTTTGTTGGTGATAAGGAGATGAATTGCAGGGTGGTGGTTCTATGAGTAATAGATGTCAGTTAAGTCATTGCAATAATTTGAAGAAAGCAATGATAGATAAACCTTATATGGTATGGCGTTAGAAAAAAGGAGTTGGTGATATCTCAGTAGATGTTTAGAATCTATTGTGACTGGATGTGGTGTTTCAACCCCTTTCTCTTCCAAGGTGGGAGAAGGGAGAGATGCCTTTCTGGCCTGGGGGATATCCAGACCGACTGCGAAGGACTTTAGCATGTAAATGTTATGGAAAATATTCCTTACTCTAATGTTAAACCTAGGGTAAAAATAAAAATAAAAATTGTGCCGGAAGTAGAAGCCAAGTTAAAAAAAAAGGAGAAAAGAGTAAGGAAGGTAAGAAAATGTGAAATATCTGAACTGATCAACATTTCATAAAAATATATGAAATACTGAACAAATGTGAACATTTATAATGAAAACAGATTTATAATGGAACACAAACTTCTTGTTATCAAAATGTATTTTATTTACCTTTGTAATTTTTCTCTTTGATAAGTACTTAGCAGAGGGGTTAGAACTAGCATTATAGACAATGAATAATTACACAGTGGGTTAAATATAAACTGAACTTTAGACTCAGAATGAACATAGCTTTTCATTCCATTTATTTCATTTGCCCTGTTTTAGAGTAGTGAGAGTAGTGATTGGTCTTCCCATCGTGATCATTGTAGAAGGCTAGATTCAAAGGGTAAATTAAAGAACTGATTCTTATACAGTCAGCCAAACGACAATTCTTTTAAAATATTTTATGAGAAAAAACTGTGGTCATTATTTAAGGAAGTAGAAGCAAGGCTGTCGACTCTTTTAACCTGCCCATTTAAACATCTTTATTTCATGAATTACTAATAAATATAAAGCCAAACTATATACCTACAAATGAAATAGTTGGAATATATATCTGGGTTTGACTAATCTTTATAAGCATATACTATTCTTCCATATATTAAGAAAGAGAGAAGACTTGAGTGGGTTTAGGCTTCTTTCCATATGTAACACAGATTGTATCTCATTGTAGGAAAGTAAAAATAGTTATTGAACATGTCCATGTTAGACATGTTTTCAAGATGAACAATAATGTTCACAAGTTGCCTCAGGGTGTAGTTAAGTTTAATTCTACTTTGAAAATAATGTTTTATGTGAGCACTGTATGTTCACATATAACAGGATGGCAAGAAAAATACAGTCATTTAGGTGAATTAGTCTATATTGGTCAATTGCTTGTCCAATGTTGAATCCCAACAGGCTTGAAAGCATATTGCGAATCATCTGCAGGATGAACACTTGTAAAATATTTCATTCCAAATTGTGCTTTCCCTGTACACGCAATAGCTTTTTATATTGTTATAAAATCGCATAATATAAAATTCATCATTTTAAAGAGTGAAATTCAGTGAAGTTTAGTACATTCACTATGTTGTGTAACCTTCACCACTACCTCATTAAGAAATGTTTCTTCATTCCCCAAAAGAAAAATATACCTATTAAGCAGTCACTCCTCATTTCCTCTTCCTCCAGCACCTGGCACCTGTTAATTTGTTTTATGTCTTATGGATTTGCCTATTCTAGATATTTCATATAAGTGAAATTATAAAATATTTCACTTTTGGTGTCTGGCATCTTTTACTTGCCATAATGCTTTCAAGGTTCATCCATGTTGTAGTGTGTATCAGTACTTTATTCATTTTTTATGACCTAATAATATAATATTATATAGATGTACCATATACTATTTATTTATTCATTGGTTAACAGAAATTTAGGTTAATTCCATCTTTTGGCTATTGTAAATAGTGCTGCTACAAACGTTCTTGTACATGTTTTTGTTAAACACCTGTTTTCATGTATTTTGAGTATATACATTGGAGAAGAGTTGGTGGCTCGTATGGAAAACCTATAGAAGAACTGCTAAACTATTTTCCAAAGTGGCTACAATATTTTACATCCCTCCCAGAAATGTATAAAGTTGTCAATTTCTCTACATTCTGAGTACCATTCGGTATTTTCTTTATTATTATTATTATTATTATTATTATTATTATCATAGACATCTTATTGAATTCAAAGTGGTATCTCAGTGTGGTTTTAATTAGAATTTCTCTAATGACAAATGATGCTAAAAAAATATTTATGGGTTTTTTGGTCATTTGTAGACCTTCTTTGGAGAAATGTCTATTCAACACATTAGCCAATTGTTTAAATGGGTTGTTCATCTTTTTGTTGTTGACTTGTAAGAGTTCTTTATATATCCTGGATAATAGACTCTTATTAAATACATGATCTGCAAATATTTGCTCCCAATCTGTAGGTTGTCTTTTCATTTTATTGGTAGTGTCCTGTGATTCACAAATTTTTAATTTAATAAACTTCAATCTCTCTATCTCTCTCTCTCTCTCTCTCTCTCTCTTGCTGTGTGTGTGTGTGTGTGTGTGTGTGTGTGTGTGTGTGTGTGTGTGTGTGTTAACATATCTAAGAAACCATTACTAAATCCGAGGTCATAAGGATTTTCTCCTGTTTTCTTCTAAGTAGTGCTGTAGTTTAGTAATAAGTTTTGAAGTTGAGATGTGTGAGTCCTACAACTATGTTCTTCTTTGTCGAAATTGTTTTGGTTATTCAGTTTTCCTTGCAATTCCATATGTATTTTAGGACTGGCTTTTCCATTTATGCAAAAACAATTGGGATTTTGGTAGGAATTGCATGGAATCTGTAGCTCACTCTGTGCAGAATTGCCATCTTTACAATATGAGCTCTTTTAATTTATGTATATGGGATATATTATCATTTATATAGATCTGGTACAATTTCTTTCAGGAATGTTTTATAGGTTTTGGGGTGAAGTATTGCAAATCCATGATTAATTTATTCCTAAGTATTTTACTATTTTTGAGGCTCTTACAAATGAAATTATTTTCTTAATTTCCTTTTAGTTTGTTCATTGCCATCGTATAGAAATATAATTTAATTTTGTATGTTGATCTTCTATTTGGCAACATTGCTGAATTTATTAATTAGCTCAATATTTTTATTAAATGATTGCTTGGGATTTCCATCATATAATATGTAATCTTATGAGATGGTTTTATTTATTTTTTTCCTAGTTTGAATGTCTTTTGTTTCGTTACCTTGCCTAATTGCTCTGGCCAGAACTTATAGTACAGTGTATGTGGTCTAAAAGGTTATTATTTATAATAAATGAATTATAATAAATGACATTCTCATTACAAAAGATAAATTAAAAACCGATTTAATACAAAAAGTGCTCGTACACATTTGGAATTTTTATGTCTTCTTTGAGAATTCATTTTATAATTATGAATTATGTTAATTATTTCTTATAATCTTTGTTTCTAAGTCAGCTTCATCTGAAATGAATATGGCTACTTAAACTGTCTTTGAATTGTGTTATAACATGGTATATATTTAAACAGTCATTTACTTTTAACCTTAGTGCTTATATTTAAGGTTGGTTTCTTACAGACAATATACAGTGGAGTTTTGTTTTTTATCCACTCTGATAATCTTAATCTTTTAATTGCTAGATTTAGACTATTCATATTTAACATGTTTATAGTTGGATTATTACCTACAGTCTTTTTTAAAGTTTTCTATTTGTTGTATTTATTTCTTTTACTTCTCCTCTTTTTCTGGTTTTAATTAAATATTTTATATAATTTCACTTTTCTCTCCTTTAGGACAACAAATATACTTCTTTGAATTTTATTTTTGTTTTCTTACTGGTTGACCTAGAGTTTGCAATACACATTTTTAACTAGTCCGAGCTCACCTTCAAATAACACTAACTGCTTCATGGTTAGTGCAGTTACCTTATAATAGTGTTCTCAACCCCTCTGTGACATTCCTTATGACTTTGCTGTGATTCATTTCAATTATCCACATGTACTAATCACCAATGTGCTATTATTGCTTTAAAAAAACTGTCATCTTTTAGATCTGTTAAGAATAACAGATTACTTCATTTATTCCTTCTGTAATACTCTTACTTTCTTATAAAGATTTGCATTTTTCACCTATATCATTTTTCTTTTTCCTGAAGAATTTTTTAAAAAATATTTCCTACATAGCAGGTTAGCTGGCAACAAATTCCCTCAGTGTAGGTGTGTCTGAGAAAATCTTTACTTTCCTATCACTTTTAAAGAATAATTTCTCTGGATATATAATTCCAGTTTGGTATTTTTTTTCAATACTTTATTCTCTTCTTATTTGTATGGTTTCTGATGAGAAGTCTTCTATGATCCTTATCCTTATTCTTCTGTAGGTAAGTTATTTTTTTAATCATCTGACTTTTACCATTTTTTTCTTTGTCATATTTTTCTGCTGTTTGAACATGATATAGCTAGCTGTAGATAGAGATAGAGAAAGAGGTAGAGATAGAGATAGAGAGATAAATAAGATATAGATCCTGCTTGACATTATCTGAGTTTCTCATATTTGCGGCTTCAGGTTTGTCATTAATTTTGGAAAATGCTTGGCTATCGGTCTTTAAATATGTCTTTTGTTCCATTCTCTCTTCTTATCCTTCTGACATTCCAATTATGTCTTTATTACAGCTTTTGAAAATTGCCCCATAGATCTTAAATAATCTGTTGCACTTTTTCTTTTCCATTTTCTTTTTTTCTCTTCGTATTTCAGCTTGCTAAGTTTCTATTCACATGCCCTCAAGCTAATCAATTCTTTCCTTGGCTGTATCCAATCTACTGATGATCTCATTAAAGTTATTCTTCTGTTATAGTGTTTTTCTATTTGTAGTATTTCCTTTGGATTGTTTCTTAGTATTTTCACTTCCTTGCTTACATTACTCATTTATTTTTGCATGTTGTCTGCTTTTTCTATTAGAGCTCTAAATATACTGTCACCGATATTTTAAATTCTGTTTGATAATTCAAATATCTGTCACATCTAAGTCTGGTTATAATTCTTGTTTTGTCTTTTGGAATGTTTTTTGTTGTTTATTTATCTGTTTTTTTTCTTTTAGCATGTTTGTAAGTTTTTGTTGAAACCTGCACATGATGTACCAAGTAGTAGGAACTGAGGCAAAAAGGCCTTTAAGTGTGAGTTTTTATGTTAATCAGTCCAGAATTTGGGCTGTATTTAATTTTTGTGGTTTCTGTACCTGCCTGAGGCTTGAAATTCCTCTAATGCTTTTGTTTTTTTCATCCTTTTCAACTTTGGGAGTTTTTAAGAACAATTCTGCAGATATAGTATTGAACCCCTTCAACTGTAACCCAATCTTTCTACTGGAATTCTGTTGATATGACAATAGGGAGAAGTGTTCTATAATCCTTTGATTAAATATTATCCATTTAGTAGGCCTCAGTATATGGGCTGTGTCCTTTGCAAATGTTTCCTAGCCCTCTTTCCTTGCATTCTTTAGGTGAGATCAAAAAGTTAAAGGGTCTAGAATAGGAGATATCTCCTTTCTCAGAAGGGATAAGACTCTGGTAAAGTCACTCCCCTGGAAAGCAGCCCTTTGTCATTGAAGACACTCTGTGTATATTTCATAATGTTTGCTTTTGCTCTTGCCTTGCCAGAGCTGAAAGGAGATCTTTATTGGCTTTTACCATGAAACTTAGTGGAATTACTGTTAATAATATGAGGGGTAAAAATACATGTGGCGCAGAGCTCGAGCTTGAAACCTGCACTTTAGTGACAATTTTGAAAATGGACCACTTCCCCCTTTATACTTTATATGAACATCAATGTCTCATTAAAAAGAAAAAAATAAATAACAATGGAAAAATCCTGACCATGAAGCACTGAACAAACAGCAGAAAGTGGTTTCACTATCACATCAAGAAAAATAAATTATGAATAAGATCTAACTAATAAAGTAATCTTTATTCGAATTTGGAGCCATTCTTAAAGAATTGGGTATCATTTATTTTCAAAATCTATTGAAAATTATTTTATACTAATTTTGAAATCCCAATAACTGAATACTGAAAGCATCTCTCACACACACACACACACACACACACACACACACACACAAATAAAAACATTATTTTCACAATAAACCTTGAAAAGACCTAAAACAACTCAAAATTACACACACACAAATATATATTAAACTCACATTTGATTATGTGTGTATATGTATATATGTATATATACATATGTATAAAATATGGATATATAAATTTCATTGCTGCACCAATTTACTCTCTTCTATTTGGGGGTAAGGAGGTGACCAAGTGATAGGAAGGTGAAATAGGGTAAAAAAGGAGAGACAGAATTGTACTGTCCTCATTTAATCCTCAGTAATAATAGGTGCTGAACAAAAACGTTTGGAATCAGCATCCTCAAATAACATATATGCTTTTTATCTAATTTTGCTATGGTTTATTCAGACAAAAACTTATGTACTACCGTGTTTCTGTGTCGAGTATTTAATGTGAATTATTTCTTCATTGTTAAATAAATTAAATAAAAGTGAATAAAATGAGAAATTAATATGGAAAAATCATTTCAAAATTCTTTAGTTAGATAAGTTACATTATGACCTCATCATGGATTTAACATCTCAGACAGATAGCTGTGCCAATCCAAGTGCCTTTAAACACTGAATTTCTTAAGAAACAGTCACAGTGTATACCCTTTGGTGCTAATGCACTGTATAAATTCACAATCTTCCTTAATGGCCTCTGTATTTCTCATTTCCATTACACAGTGGGGTAGTATTATTTTTTGCAATTCTATTTTGAAATGAAACTTTGGATACAAGAAAAAATAGTTATGTATTTGTAATTTGCATTTTTGCTGTTATTTAAAATGGACATATAATATTTAAGCTATCATCTCGTAGCAAAAAAAAAAATCAGAATTACTCTCCTGTTTCTATAGTTTCTTCAAATGTAAGTCATGAGAGAAGCTGAACTTATATTTTACTTGGTAGGCACTAATTCAAATATTCTACTTTTTTACTCCTAAGCTTCAAACTTACTAAATTATTTTGTACATATAAATAAAATTGTCTTTATTTTTAGCCAGATTATCATGATATGAACTCTAAATCTAGTTAGCATTGTAGTCTATTATTTCAAAATATTATTCAAAATAAATTTTAAAAATTACGAGTTTGTGTGTATGAGGCTAGGGAGCCTACATAATTTACTCAACAGAGGTCAGCCTTCTTCTGCAAAGTCAGACAGAGAAGAGTGGGGAATCAGTTTGCAGAAGCAAAAGGAGAATATACTTCAAACAATGTTTGCTGATGTTGCCACAGTGACACACAGAACCAATTGATCAGGCTACTGACTTCTCTGCTGCAGTCAGAAAGCTTCATATCATTTATGAATCAAAAAATATCTCTTTGTGCTGCCATGGTTTGAAAGATTTTAGTGATATTTTCTTATTTTGTATTTTCTATGCCCTCTTTGTTAGAATCTGCTACAATCTCTAAATGAAAATAACATTAAAACTAGAGGTAATTATAAACAAATAGCACTTCCCAAAGATTCCTTTACATGTCACATAAATAGATCCTATAGGCTTTCTAGATAGCCCAACAATTATCTTAGATTTTTATGCTGATATCCTGTTACATACAGCTTTATGAGGAAGATTTTAATTAACATAAACATTAAGGAGTGAACATGTCCTTTATGCAAGAATTTCACTTAAGTTTATCTGTTTTTCCTCTAACACACATGTACACTACATGAAAATTTAGGTTGGGCTTAAAGTATAGTTTATTTTCAAATAATTTCTCAAATATTATAACATTTTAAAATGAAATTAGGCTCATTGCACTGTGTTCTACCTTGCACTTAATATTAAACATAACATTAAATGACTATCATTGGGTTAACTGGGATGTTCAGATTTTAACACTGTGAATCTGATTAGGAAACAGCTATTTTCACTTCCCCCAGTGTAATGGGGAAAATATTACTACGTTTTGGATGATCCCAGACAACTAATTTTTATCTTTTTAAATTTTCACTCTCTTCTGCTTCCTTGAAAATAAAAAATAATTTCTAAACAAATAAATAGCAGATATTTTTCTTCACTTGTAATTGGTGGAGCAGTCCCATCCTGGAAGTAACATAGCTTCATTCATCTTTGTTTTTTTCCCTTCATTGGCCAATGGTTTCTATTATAGAATTGGAATCCATTCTTTCCTATTTGTATGAGGGCCTATTCATATCTCTAATACCAAAATGTGAATGGTTTATAATAAGCAAGGGCAGGGGTGTTATTCTACAGTTGTTCTCATTTATTTAGGAGCCCCTTGCATATAAGAAAAAAGATCAACCTCCGACAATAACATTGCCTGCCCTACAGACCCCAACCCATTATCACCAATGAGCTATTGTGCAAATTATGCTACTATAAGCAATCTATTCTAGTTATAATCATAGGCATTCTGTCCCTACAAGGAATCTATGTCCATTCCCTCCAGCAACTACTTGTGCTATTCATTCTAGATATGTTTTATGACGCAATCTTCTGAAAATATTGCTTGGTTAAAACAAGAAAATGAACATATTTTAATTGTAGATGCTTGTTTGCAGTTGCATCTTGGATTAGAAATTAAATCAATATGTTATTATATGGGAGCAGCTAGCAAAAGATATTGGAAGTGTGTAAACAAATGTAAATCAACTACGAAAAGATTACTTTAGACAAAGGCAACATTACCTCATAATTGTATGATATTTTGTGTTAGGGTATGATAAAATGAAGATAAAATAAACTATATACTTTTCTGAGGAAAGACAAAATTCCATTTTTTTTTAAATTCCAGAAGGGAATATATGTGGTAAAAGGACATAAAAATGTGCATAAAGTTGTTTTGACTTTAATATTTTTAAATTAGGGTTTCCCACAGACACCAGAAAACATGCTCCATGATAGACTGTTTTATATTTATGTATTGATATACAAATATATTATTATAATTATTGAGGAAGTTAAATGATTAGACAAGATTCAAGGACTGGGTCAGTCTTCATGGGTCTCCTGTGTTTCTTCATATTTTGAGCAAGGCACTTTGTCCTTCATAATCTAAGAATATTTATATAGCAGATAGCCTAGGAAGATAGAATAGTGTCTCCCTCCAGAGCCAAGGACAGGCTACTTATTGCAAGGTATAATAAAAATAATGTTTCCCCTGGAGCAAAGTTCAGGCTGGCTTATTGCCCAGTATAAAATATTTGGATTCTTAAGCCAAGTGTTCTTCTTCTATAAAGTAACATGTTATTGTGTGCAGGCATCATATGTTCCTTTCTATGTCATGCTGTAAGAATTAGAACTTGGGGCCACTGTTATTTCTGTGAGTAATACATTCAACTTCATCTTTAAGAGTTTGTATTTTCCACCAGCACCTATGAACATGTGGCAGGCTGACTTTTAGCTTGTAAATAGGGTCAAAATCTCAGAACCTTCACAGTTCTTGACAGTTAATTCCCAGGATAAAAGGTTTAGGATTAGGGTTACAAAGAGGAGATACAGTAGTGTTACATCTGGGATTAGAGGAGCACCATGAAGATATTATTTGCTTCCTTAGGATAGGAAAGATATGTCCAGTTAAATCATATTTTTTTTCAGGAAAACAAATCTATGCAAATGATCCTTGCACATACATATTTCATTGCATTTTACCTTTTTCCATGTAACCAAAATAAGTTCAGCCCTTTAATGTTTTAGAATTAGCTTTAGCCCTTTAATGTTTTAGAATTAGAAAAAAATGATAATAAATAAGAAAAAGGTTATGGAAGAGAAGCTTGTTATGCTGACATCAGTACAAGGAAATTTGGTGGTGAGGTAATAGTCATTTAGATTTATCAGGCTTATTTTTGAGATACTATGCAATACATCCACAGGAACTAAAGGTAAAATTATATCACTGTTAATCCTGGAGTTAGAATTAAATATTTGTAATTTAATATATAGTGTTGAGTCTCCTACTAATATTGCAAAGTAGACATTCCTGTTTTATAGATGATCTAAAGAAACATATTTAAGACTTTATTTATGTTTTGCATGGGTGTATGTGTCTAGATGTTGCATCAATTCAGCTGTACTTCAATTCTCAATTTTTGCTACTAATGAACACTCCCTACTATAAGGAAAGTAGGAGCACAAAGCAGGTAGTCTTAATTGATTCAGAAGCCTTTCTTCCAGATTCAAGGCAGAGTTGCAATGTCATAGCAGCTGTATCGCAATCTCACAGTTATATTCAACATCAACAGATGCAGGGTCCTGCATGTAGATCTTGGGCTCCTCTTCAGAAAATGAGTAACAAGGAGTAAAATACTCATTTCTATGTTGTAGCTTAAAGAACTGAGCTCATGAGCACACATAAGAAATTCTCTGGGAATTCCCTAAAATACTTTTATGAGGGACTGGCTTTTCTATAATTGTTGGATAGAGAAATAAAACAGTGTCTTGCCATTGTTATTATGAGTTACATCTCTGGTTTTTCCCAGCTTCATCATTCAATTGTAAGCTCTTAAGGACATGGTCAATGTCTTATTCGTTTCTATTTTCCCAGATCTTATTTCAGTGATTGTGACAGCAGCTGCTACATAAATGCTTAATAAATTAATGAATGAGTTAATGGATAAAAATAAATAAAATAGAAAGAAATAATCAAAAGAGAAAGTAAATTGTGAGGAAAATATGAACAATGGAAAACTGTTTGACAATTAAGATATTAAATGAAAAGATCTAAGAAGCAGTGGTTTTCTAAAATCCCAAAGCTTAAAATTAATAACTTGCTTCAAGTAATTTAAAAACTATTCAACTTTTTGGTTGAGAGAAAATATAAGATAAAGGCCAAAACAGAAAAGGAATATTAAGTTGCTAGATTTTCTTGCTTAAGGAGTCAGTGATCAGGTTTAGAAACACAAGCGATATTCTTAATGATATGAATACATTTGGTACATCATTTATTTTTTCAATTAGAAAGGTTTTTAGCAAATATAAATTGGGAAGCTATTCTGTCCTAGGAGCTGCTAGAAAGAGGCTATGCTATGTGATCATATAAAAATAAAGAAAATAATGCCAGCTATGAATTATTACAAAGTCTAATAGAGAAGAAATATACACAAATAGATAGAAATAAAACCATTTCTGGGGCAATGAGCCAGATAACTAAAGAGGAGAGAAATGGCCTAAGTACATCCTGGTAGATCACAAAGCATTCCCAGGTGAGATAATGCTGAATATAAGTTACTATTCTCCCAACTGGAAAAGTCTGCTCTGGCTGACCTGACTTGTCTACCTATAGAGTCATAGCTAAATATCTTTAGTTCTCCACTAAGGATCCTTGTCTACAAATAACTATAATCCCTTTAGCCCCTCCTCACCCTCCTGTCAGAGCAAGTTAAAATGCATTTTATCTTTGTAACTCACAGTAACTTTACAAATGTGTCTGTGTTGAGACTGGGACAGGGATGTAATAGGAATTATTACTGACAAAAACAGAGAAAAACACAATAAGATTAAATGATTTGCTTAAATTTAAACATAAACTAAATCTAAAAATATAATTTCCCTTAAAATTGGTGCATTTACTTTCTACATGATAGATTAGGCCATTGTTTTTCAAACTTATCTTTGTATTAGACATTTACCAAATGTGTTTGAAAAGTCAATGCTGAGAGCAATGGGGGGGAGAGCTGATAAAACCTGGCCTCCTCACTATCTTTGATTTGAGCTGTCTCTCCTTTTATTTGTTTTCTACATTGTCTTATTTTTTAAGATTACCTAAAATTGAATATTTAATAATATCCAAACTTCAAAATCTACTTTAGTCTATACCTCCATTATCACACTTTCTTGAAAATTTTTCTTACCCTAACATTTTCCTGCCCTGCAAGGAGTATGGAGTGTTGATATACTATGTTAACTACCTTTGAGTAATTTAAGTAGTGACTTCAATGGGACCTCAAATGTGAGAGTGTGTGTGTGTGTGTGTGTGAGTGTGTGACTGTGTGTGTAATGCTACAATATCTCTCATATTTGTTTTTGTGTTCAAATTGTCTTATAAAATGTTGATAATTTATCTTTCCACATACTACACAACAGTTGTAATATCAAGCTGGCCACATTCAATCAAATTCATTCAATTTAACTGATCATGTGATACAAATTGACACTTGGTTCAGGAAGAATAAAATACATGACAACACAAATTTCTAACTTGGGAAATCTCAGAAATAGCAAATTAGTAGGTAATAACTTGTAGGAAAAATGTTTTCTCAGTTCAAGTCAATGTTATATTAGCTTACTTTTTTAATTTTATTCAATAAAATTAACTACAAAAATGTGTAGAAAAAGTAAAAGCAATCGAAAAAAAGTACAATTTGGTTTCCAGTGTAGATAAGTCACAGGAGAAAGAACTAGATACAACAAATAATAAAATCAAACTTATTTTTATTTTGTAAAATATTCCTTAGGTTGTAATTTTGATTTTTCCATTTTTAATCTGTATTCAGTATGACATCCATTTGGAAATTATCAGAGTTCTTCTTAATGCAATAGATTAAGCTTTCCCCTTTAAAATGAAAGAAATTCTTCTTGACTAAAGGAATGTATAGTAAATAGATTGAGAAGATGTATCTTTTCTAAGATTCTCTCATTGAAAATATTTGGAAGGGTATAAATAAAAAATATTTATAATTTTTATTCTGGGGACAATAGTAAAATAACTTACATTTATTCATGCACATTTGTCTTCTTAGTCATTTATATCCTGCTTTATAATGGAAGGATCTGGATATTTTAAATTTCAGGAGGTTTGTATTTCAGAGACAGTATCATAATAAATGTTACTATTCTTTGAAACACAATATATAAATCTGACACCTTAACAATTCCTCAAAGAGTCAGTCCAACTGTATGGCCAACTCATTGACTTCTCTAAAACTATTGCATCAAAAACCAGGGAGTACTGTTTATGTAGATAAAAATCAATAATAAATAAATATGGGCCATTAACCATTCATCATTCAAATCCAAAATTTTCTGAATAATTACTAAATTTATAATTTTTAGACATAGTACCACATTTTACTTGAGTTAAAACTGTTTTTAAATTTTAATTTTGGATATCTGGCTGTTCAATTTAGGATAACATCCAATATCTTCTATTTCTTTACTTCTTTCTAGGCAAATTGATCAGTGGTCTTTTAAGGATTGGCTGTATGCCCAGTTTCCACAAATGGCAGACTTCTGTGCACCAAGTTAATTAAAATTGACTGCTTGTTTTAGGCAGAAGAAACAGGCAGAATGCTGGATAGTTCTAAAGAGTGATTTAACAATTTAAACAAACAAAATAAACTGCCTTCAAGCTAAAGAAAAAATAGTTTATTATATTGTCTTTGCTAAAAAAAAGCATTTAAAAATGTTTGCTTTAATTTTTAAAAATGTAAATATGAAATACATACCTGAACCAAATTGAAAATGCTAAACTAAAAAATAATTTAAAATATGCATATAGTCACTTTTCACAAAATCTATTAAGTAGACTTTTTCTTGACCAATGTTTTAAGAGATTAATTTAGATTACAGATATATGCTAAATTTATTTTACTACTGTGTATAACAAAAGGTATATTTTCCAATATTGTGCATATATGTAATTCTTGGAGTTCAGGAAAACTATAGCAAAAGTTAATAAATAAATAAATACATAAATAAATAAATAAATAAATAAAATAAGCAAGCAAGCAAACATAAAGCATGGTGAATTGGTATGTGAAGATGGAATTGACTTTTAAATAACTGTCTAAATTCTTGTGGACATCTTCTAGATTCTACTGCATTAAAGAAAGTTACCTAATCTTAACACTTTACTTATGTTAACTAATTTTGATCTTCATAAAAACCTATAATACAAACATAGCTATTATTACTATTTAACAAATAGGAAAGGTGAGATTGGAAAAGAATACACAATTTGCTCAAGGTCACATAGCTAGCGACAGAGCTAGACCTGCAGTCTTAACTTCTAAATGCTGCAAAAATCAAGGCTACCATCACAAAAAATTTAAGTCCTGTGTCATATTGCATTAGACTTTAAAGTCGACTTTGCTCACTACTTCTTTTCTTCTTAAAATTTCTTTCTTTGGCTTTTATGATATTGTTCTCCCCTGGTTCTTCCTCCACATCAATCCTATTTAATCTCTTTGGCTGGCTTTTCTTTTGCAGCCTTTTTTTTTTTTTTTTTAAACAAAGATACTCCTATGATCCATTTCTTGTTTTTTGTCTCTTCCCACTCTATATATTCTCCACAGGCAAAATTATACATGCAGAATTTCAACTACTCTATAAATACCGGTGATATCCAAATCCATATCTTCACTTATGTTGCCTCCCCTTAATTCCAAACCATAATTTTAATTACCTAGATATTTCATATGTATTTCAACACACTGACACTGAAATAAATTTATCTCTACTTCTACTACTACTAAGCCATAATAATCTCTAACCTAGAATACTAAAAGACTTTTATTACGAACCTTTTCACCTTTAATTTATCCCATTCCATACCTGTATTTTCCCCCATGTCTTCTTTACATCGTATACAATAGAGCCTATCTAATATTGAAAGTTAAAAAAATTCCTGTCACACATTATAATTTATAATTAACTTCAAAGAAAATGAGATACTTGATATAAATCTATCAAAACATGTACAAGATCTATATGCTTGAAATTACAAAATACTATAAAAGAAATCAAAGAAGAATAAATAGAGAGGTATATCTTATACATATATTGGAAAACTTCATACACTAAAGTTATTAATTCTTTGCAAGTTGATTTATAGGTTTATTGTAACTTCTATAAAAATGCTCAGCATGTTTTTTGTAGAGGTAGAAAAGCTTATTCAAAAATGTATACGGAAGGCAAAGGACTGAGCATGGCTAAAACAATTTTAAAAAAGGAGAGTAAAGTGAAAGAAAACATTCTTAACAATGATGAGATTTACTATAGAGCTAATCAAGACAGTGTGGTACAGGCAGAGGGATAGACATATATATCAATGGAACAGAACAGAGAACCTAGAAATAGATCTGCACAGATATTCACAACTGATTTTTCATAAAGGTGCAAAAACAATTCAAAGAAGGAAGAATAAACTTTTCAAAAAATGATGTTGGAGCAAATAGACATACATGAGTTAAAAAAAATCTTAGGCTAAACCTCACATCTTACACAATAATTAATTGAATCTGTATCATAGACTTAATTTAAAACAAAATTATAAGATTTTAGAAACAAAAAGAGAAGATAACCTTTGGGACTGATATCTGACAAAAGGCCACTATCCATAATATATAAAAAATTGTCAATCTCAATAGTAAAAATATAACATTTCAACTAGAAATTGAGCAATATATATGAACAGGCATTTCATAAAAAAAATACACAAATGGAAAATGAGCACATTTAAAGATATTCAATATCCTTAGCCATTAGAGAAATGCTAATTAAAATTGGATTGATATATCAGTACATACTTATAAGAATGACTAAAATTAAAAAAAGTGACAACACCAAATACTGCAAGGATAGGATAACACTGGATCACTCATATACTGTTGGTGGAAACGTAAAATGGTAGACATTCTGCAAAATAGCAAGGCAGTTTCTTTTACATGCAACTATCATGTGACCCAGAAATTTCCCATAGAATTAAAGTCAATAAATGCCCAATAAAGAAATAAACACCCAATCAGAACAGTAACATGAAAACAAATCCAATAAAATGAGGATAGCTTAAGGTGTCTCTGGGACAACATCAAGCATACCAGCATTTGCATCATAGGGGTACCAGAAGAAGAAGAGACAGCAAGGAATTGAAAACCTATTTGAAGAGGTAATGGCAGCAAACTTCCCTAACCTGGCAAATGAAATAGACATGCAAGTCCAGGAAAAACAGAGTATCTAACAAAGGAACCCAAACAGACGCACATCAAGACACATCATAATTAAAATGCCAAAGATTAAAGACAAAGGGATAATCTTAAATGCAGCAGGAGAAAAGCAGTTAGTAACCTAAAAGGGCACTTCCATAAGACTGTCAGTTGATTTCTCAACAGAAACTTTGCAAACCAAAGGAATGACATGAAATAACCAAAGTGATGGAAAGCAAGGGCCTACAACTAAGATTACCCAGCAAAGCTATAATTTAGAATCGAAAAAACAGATAAAAAGCTAAAGCAGCTCATTAACACCAAACCAGTATTACAAGAAATGTTAGAAGGGCTTCTTAAAAAAGAAGAAAAGATTAAAAATATGAATGAAATAGCAATAAGTATATATCTATCAATAATTACTTTAAATGTAAATGGATTAAATTCTCCAATCAAAAGATAGGATGGCTGAACAAATAAGAAAACAAGACCCTTACATATGCTGCTTACAAGAGACTCACTGCAGATTGAAAGACACACACTGAAAGTAAAGGGATGAAAAAAGATATTTCATCAAAATGAAAATGAAAAAAAAAAAAAAAAAAAAGAAGCTTGTGTAGCAACACTTATACCAGTCAAAATAGACTTTAAAACAAGAGATAAAGAAGGGTCCAGTAATTCCACTTCTGGGTATTTATTCAAAGAAATTCAAAACACTACTTCAAAGGGACATGTGAATCCATATGTTTATTGCAGCATTATTTACAATAGTCGAACTCTGGAGACAACCTGGGTGTCCATCAGTAGATGAATGGATAAAGAAGAGGTGGTAAATATATAACATGGATTATCACTCAGCCATAAAATAGAATCAAATCTTGCCTTCTGCAACAATACGGATGGACCTAGAAAACATTGTGCTGAGTGGAATAAGTCAGACTTACATGTGGAATCTAAAGACTAAAATAAACAAACAAACCAGAAACAAACACATAAAAACATAACATTTTAATGGTTGCCAGATGGAAGGAGCATTGTGGGAGGGGGTGCAGATGAAAAGGGGGAAGGGATTAAGAAGTATAAATTGATAGTTATAAAATTATCATGCAGATGTATAAGAAATTTAGTTAATAATATTATAATAACTATGAATGGTGTCAGATGGGTACTAGATTTATCAGGGTGGTCACTTCCTCAGTTATATAAATGTCTAATCACCATTATATACACTTGAAATTAATATAAAATTGTATGTCAACTATAATTGAAAAATTTAAAAAGTATCTATTACACATATGCTCAGTAATATTTGTGGGTGAAATAATGAAGAAGTGAATAAATATATTTGCTTAAGAGTGTTTTTTGGGAGTAATCCAGTATAAAGGGAGAAGAGTATGTGATTAAGAATTGAGCATTAGACCAAGGGTTGGTATTTTTTTTTTTCTTTAAAGGGCCAGACAGCAAATATTGTAGACTTTGAGGCCACATGTGGTTTTGGTCTCTATTATTATTATTATCATCATCATTATTATTATTATTTTTACATCACTTTAAATTCAAAATCTGTTCTTAGCTTGTGGGTCATATAAACATAGACATGGGCCATAGTTTACCAGTCTCTGTTTTTGATAATACTTAGGTAGGAGGTTAGGAAACAAGAGACAGTGTAGAAAATAAATGTAATCCAGATATGAGTGGAGGCCTCTCTATGCTCTCTTCCTTGCCTCTACTCATAAGATCTCAAATTTGACTTTAGCTCTTGATTTCCTAACCTATTATTTCAGAAACTTCCCTAAGTCATCAGGAAATTCCATGTCTTTAGCTATGTCCTTTGGGTGATTGGTTTCACCACATGTCGACATGAAATTTAGTCCCCTCATCAGTTTACACCACACACACACACACACACACACACACACACACACACACACACCCCTACTTAAAATAATGGTTTGGTGACCTTAAGGAGTTACTGAGAATGTTCACATCAAGCACCATTAAGCTTCGCTGCAGTTGAATATCTTTTTGCCTTCTTTTCCCACAGGACAAATTAATTCCTTTTAAGGTCTTATGCAAATTAAGTTGTTTTATTAATCTTTCTGAAACCATGACACTTGGGGAATTACCAACTCCGAACAGATTTATAAAGATGTTTTTACCAACAGATACAGTTTATTTCTACTAGTAACCATAATGATGATGATGATGATGATGATGATGATGATAGCAGTTGACATGTATAGGGCTTACTGTGGAAGAGACACAGTTCTAAGTACTTTAGTCCTCACACTAAACCCATGAGATAAGTATTATTATCCTCACTTTACAAAATAGGAAACAAAGTCACTGAAAGTTTAAGTAACTTACCCACAATCACACATAAAAAATATGTGTGACTGACTGCACACAAATGTTTATAGCAGCTTTATTCATAATAACTAAAAACTGATAATAACCCAAATGACCCTCAATGGACAAATGGTTAAACAAACTTTGGTATATCCATATCATGGAAAACTTATCAGCAATAATAAGGAATGAATGATTAATACAGGCAGCAACTTAGATCTCAAGGAAATAATGGTGAGTGAAAAAGTTTAATCTTAAAAGGTTACATACAGTATGATTCCATTTATGTAACATTCTAGAAATAACAAAATTATAGAAAAGGAGAATGGATTAGTAGCTGCCAGGTTTTAGAATGACTGGGAGAGTGTGGCTATAGTTATTAAGGGACAGCACTAGGGGAATTTGTGGTGATGGAACAGTTCTGTGACCTTGCTTGTGGTAGTGGTCACACAAATCTACAGATGTGATAAAATTGCATAGAACCATACACTTACACACACACATGCACACACACACACACACACACAAATGGTGAAATATAAGAGCTTTGTGAATTGTACCAATGTCAATTTCTTGCTTTTGTTATTGTACTATAGTTATGCAGTATGTTACAAGGGGGTGAAGAGTACATGGGACTTCTCTGTACTTTTTTTCTGGTTGTTATTTCAACTTCCAATCAATTTATAATTAATTAAAATTAAATTAAATTAAATTAAATCTCCCTCTTTCAGCTCAAAATATTTTATTGACTCCACATTGTTTTCATAAAAATACCTACTCTCCTTAATCTTATTCAAAAGGCCATTCATACTACAAAGTTTTATCTTTTGCCAAGATTTAACTCATTCCCTGGCACTCTGGTAATTGGTGTCCAAACATACACACACAAATCTTTCCTTGAACATAACTTATACTTTTACCTCCAGTACTAATGCTTATTCTCCCCTCCTACATCCCTCGACCTCAAAATTTGTCTTTTTCCCTTATTCATCCTTCATAGCTCAATGTAGGCATTGTTTCTTCCACGAACAATATCTGACCCTACAAACCCAGATTAAATACAATTCCTATAAATTCCCTTACCATTTTTCACACATATTCTTGACTACCTAGACTCTAGACATTTTCCTTTTTTTTTTTTTTGTTTTGTTTGGAGCAAGAATGAATCTTGGTATGAAACAAAGTCCATCAACACTATAGAAACTGTAAAATCCAGCCTCTTTCTTTCCCAAGCCATTCTTACAATAGGGTAGGCCTACTAGGTAGAGTGTCCTAGGTTCTCATAATCAGAAAAATTTTCCTAGATATCAGATCAAGTGCTAATAACACAAAGAAATTGGAAGCTGAAGAAAACACCCTGTGTAGCCCACAGATGTGAAGATAGCAACTTGATAATGTGAAGATGTAGAGGTAGTAGCACTGGGCTGGAAGCAGAATTCAGTCTAACTTGTTGGATATACTTTTTTCAATGTTTGTAACCTCAAACCTGGATTTCCAGTTTTCTTTAATTCTTTATATTACTCAATATTCTTTTTGATATTTTTAATATTTAATATTCTTTTTAATTTTAGGATTAAAAGAGTCAGAATTAGTGTTCGGTACATGCAAACTAAGAAATTTGACTGACACAACACAGTAATTTAGTTGACTATACTTTTGTCTATAGTCCTACCAAGACTGTCCTCATTACAAAAACTTATACTGCTCCAGAAATATAGCAGGAACAAAGTAATTATTGAGTAAATATAAACAAATGAATTCCTTAAACAAACACTTTCAAATCTGCTACCCACTACTATAGTCTACCTAGAGAAGCCCAAAGTGTGGATCTCATTCTAGTTTTATACCTTGCGTTTACCCCAATCACATTATCAAGTGTTTTCCATGCCCCATACTAAAATATTTATTTCCTTTCCTTTCTCTGTGTCATATAATCACTGCCCACTTTAACATAGCATTTCCCCCTGACACATTGCTTTAGCTCTACTCATCAAAACATCTCCAGTCTAATCACTTATAGTCCATATTCACATAGAACTAAATATCAACTGGAGTCTGATCATATTTAATACTTCCTGCTTAAAAATATTCAGTGAGTTCCCACTCGTATAGGATAACGTCTAAACTTTTTGGAATGACATTCAATCTTTGTATATTTTAGCTCTTTCCTACATTTCCAACATCACTTTTCATCCGTCTTACACACCAAGTACTCTGTTACAATAGACTTTGCCAATGGACCTCCACCTTCCTACATGTACTATATTCTCTTTCATGTCTCATTGGCTTTTAACAGCTATTTTCCACTGTGTCAAATACTATTCTTCATATCTATCTTAGAAATGTAATTCAATTTTCAAGCTCAATTATCACTTTCTCTGAAACATCGTCCTTAGCATTTCTAGACAATTTCTCATTTATTATCATGCTTCCTCTTTGTCACTGTTGTAATGTGATTTTTACCTGATGGCATTAGTCAAATGGCAGGTACATAGTTTTTGCTCAATAAATATATAATTAATGGATAAAGAAAAAATGAAACAATACATTTTTGAGAATAATGATGGATTGCATTTCTATGTATACATCACATGTATAAATTTTTTTGAAACTTTCAATCTTCTCAATTCATGAGCAAATATAGTTCCAGTTTAAGATTCAGAATAGCCATACCAGTATGGAGTATTACTCAGCCATTAAAAAAAAAATGAAATCCTACAATTTGCAATGACATGGATGGACATAAAGGTCATTATGCTGAGTGAAATAAGTCAGACACAGAGAGACAAATACCATATAATTTCATTTATATGTGTTATCTAAGGAATAAAAAGAACAAACTAATCAAAAACAGATTCACAAATGTGGGGGACCATCTGGTGACAGCCAGAGGGGAGTGGGGTTAGGGGACTGGTAGAATGGGGTAAAGGGTTAAAGAAGTACAAGTAGTAGTTGATAGATGGTCATGGGCATGGGAAGCACGACATAGGGAATGCAGTTAGCATTAATGTAATGGCTAGGTGGAGAGCCAGAGGAGAGAAAGAGCAATTAGGGGGATAGTCTTGTAAACTATATAAATGTCTAACCAATGTACTGTATATTTGAAACTAAATAAAATAAAATAAAATAAAATAAAATAAAATAAAATAAAATAAAATAAATGATTATAATCTAACCACAGATTCCAAAGGGAGTTGATATTGTTTAGTTCATTTTTCTTTAGGTTAGTTGAATCACTAGCATGTGAATACATCCACATGCCTTTTCCTTAAGATCAACTAGCCATCTCATTCTTCTCTCTGAACAGATGAGCCTTCCCAACTGCTGGGATACCCAGCTCTGCTTTCTGTTTGCCTCAATCCAGAAGCTGTGGCTGATGCTTAATGAAAAATCTGTTCTTGCTGTAGTTAGTACATAAACCAGCCAATGAACTTACACTATAAAATTAAAATGTATGTATTGAAGAGCTGTATGAGATTTGACAATCAAAAAAAATGCATTTGCCCCATGGATTATTATCTCAATTATAGGTAATTAGCAGAGAAATATACTTATGTAAATTCATGCTATTATTAATGGAAAGTGATAATTATAGTTTAAAGGAGTGTCAGTATAATCTTATATAATCCTTATGATCCCTTAAATAGATGTCAATTATCTCCAGTTTGCAAAAAAAAATTCTATTTTAATATCTCCTTGTTCAAATAATCATTGTCCTCAGAATCATGTTATTGGGGGAAACATTTTGCCCAAAAACTGAAAAAAAAAAAAAAAAGAGTGGATATATCTTGTAAAGTCTAAAGGAAATTCAATATCTTCAAATTCAAATCCATTATTCTAATATTAAGATAAATTAAAATATTCTAGACCATTCTCACCTGAATTAAATTTGTGTTTATTTATGTTAAAAGACTGCACTTCCTTATCTAGGCAAAAACAACCACCTGCACATTGACTTAAAGTATTTCTTATGAAAGCTCCCAACTCTCATCAGCAACAATATCGTAGGAGAAATTTTAAAAGGCCTCTCAGATGCAGCAGTACACAGTGATAAGGAACCTAAGAAGAGTACATGCTTCCAGCGGTAAAATCCACACATCTTCCCCGTTCCTTACCTACACTACTAGAGCTTGGACGTTACCTTTAAACCAAGGAAAACTGCCTAGAAAATCATTTCTAAAAAGAAGGTTATAAGAAATTATGAATCATATTTTCCTAATAAACCCTCATAATTCCATCATGGCATACATTTTTATCTCATTCACAAACAGAAAACTCATCCTGATATTCCACCACTAATTCAACATTTATCCTTTTTAGGCTTTGCTTGCTAATTTTCTGCCTACTCTCATACCCATTGCAGATCCCATGACTCCTTTTCACTGTGCCCTCTAGAATTCACACACTGTTAATAATCAGCAAATTTATTAAGTCATTTATTAATTCATTTAAGTCCTTTTCTGAATACTTCCATCACTTTCTCATTTTTACTGAAATTTTTGCTATCCTTTGATTACACTGTATCTCTTGCAACCTTCTCTGTAGTGGCTCTCATACTTCTCATATTTCAACTACTTTTAATCACATGCTCTCATATTTTATCATCTTTTATTTTTGTTTCAGTCATCTATAAATCTCTATGGAGTATATTTATGATTAACAGCCTTAAAGTGCTTAAGTGCTTTCCTTCTGATTTCATGATTTTCTCCCAATTATGAATTATAATTTTATTTGCTGAAAAATGTGGTATCCTTCATGTAATAGTAACATATTTCTTATTACTTCATCAGTTTTTCTGAAACATTATGATGCTGTATCATAAAGTATTAAAAAGTTTAGATTTGTAAAATATTTTCGCTTAAAAACTAATTTAAAAATCTCTGGGTTTAAAATGGTCGATCTGCTCCATTTGATGCAATTATTGATAAAGGTATATTTCTAAAATGTTATTTGTTACTTTTCATATAAAGCTGCTTAGTTTTTCTCCTTTTTCTCCTCTCTCATCTTTTAAATTGAGTATTTTTTCCTTTCTTCTCTATACATTTCAGAATCTATATAATTTATTTTATTTCATATAATTTATTTATTTCATTTCTTACACTTATTATGTTTACATACATATTTACAAAGTCTAAAAATGTTAAATAACTATTTATATCTACCCACAGAACAATGCAAGGATCTTGGATTGCTTTAACTTCAATTAATCCTCACTTATCCCATTCATTATTATTGTTCAGTATTTTTTCCATTAATTTGCTACTTTCACATTTAGACAATTTTATTCATGTGTTATGAATTCAAAGTTCATTTCAATGTAGCATATTTCTCAATTTCTTTGTTACGCATATCATCCATTTCTTCTGGTATCATATATTTCTTTCTTCCCAACTATGTTTAGGAATTTCTTCAGTAAATGTGTATGCATGGAAATTGCATTTGTCTGAAAATAGTTTCATTTTGCTTTCATGCTAGAAAGGCACCTTTTCTGATTAAATTACTCTTAATAATGAAAGTACCATTCAGCTTTTTTCAGACTTCCATATTTAGCACTGATAAATCTGGTGTTATCATAATTGTAATTGATTCTTAAGTAATCTGACTCGTCTTTCTGTCCGTATAATTCCATAACTTTCCCTTGGTAGTAAATGTCCCAGAGTTTAATTTCGACAAGTTGAGGTGTGATTTTTTTTTATTAATATGACTCATAATTTGCTTAGCATCCTAAACCTTATTCATAATTTTTACCAAGTCTGAAAAATTCTCACTTTTCACTTCTTTCATTTATTTCTGACACCCTTTCTTTAAGTATCTCCTGCTGGAATTCTGTTTAGATGAATCTGGGACCTTCTCTATGTCCCTTCAATTGTCATTTTTTATATTATTTTAACTTGGTCTTTGTAATGAATTCCAAAACATTTCTTCCTATTAGACAATTAACTCATTTTACTTCAGCATGTCTAATCTGCTGTTTAATCTATTTATTGAGATTTAATTTCAATCATTTTTTCTAGTTCTAATATTTTCATTCCAAACTTGTCTGATATTTTATAGGCTATATTTATATTATTAATGTTTTGATTAAATTATATATGCTTACTAACCATTTTAGTATATTCATATTCTATATATAATACTTACATTATCTGAAGTTCTTATAAATCTAAATTTTGCTGCTAGATATTTGTTTGTTTCTCCATACTAGCTACAATGATTGCTTATTTCTTTGTGTACTTTAAGTTAAATTATTAACTCATAATCAGCAGGGATTTTTTGTTAGAATATTGTAATGCCTGATTTTAGATTGTGTTTTTCAAGAAGATTTGAATTGTTTCTTCCTTGAGAAATTAATCATCCAGAAAAATCTTTTGTTAATTTACTTTTTTCATTAATTTTTTTATTCCTATCATTTTTGAGCTTTCCTAATGTATAAAAGTTAAAGTGCTGGACTAGATATTATCTGAATTCTCTTTCTAGTCTGGTAATCTGTGATTCTGAATGTTACATTTATATTTAAATGCTTTTGCAGAGGGCTTGTGGCTAATCTCTGTTGAATGTCCTACAGAAGGAAATAGTTTTAAAAAATATCAAAAATTATTTTTAAAGTTACCTTTGCACCTAAGAAGGCTTTTATTTTCATTGAATATTGTAAAGAGACAATTATTTCTCAAAGAAAGATATTCTTTAATGTTTCTTAATAATAAATGTTTATGTGTCACAGATCATTTGTACTGTTTAAGAGAAAACCCTCTAGAATTCTTTATCCTTTAAAAAGAAGTAATTTTTAGATAAATTGGTTAAATAGAAGAGGGTTTTACTATAGTAAATTATTAAAACTGCCTTTCATCCAGGTCATTACAGAGGGTCCACTCACTCTCACGTTCATTTCCACAGTCCAGCACCAGGGACTCCTAGGAAAGATTAAAGGTAAGAGACCAGAGAGAGTGTCTGAAATAATGTGTCTCCCATCCTGCCACCCCCAGTCTCTGGTAACCACCATATTACTCTCTGCTTTTACAATTTCAGTTTCTGTTGTTCCTGTCTTTTAGATAATTTCTTCTATCGTCATTGAAATAAAAATAAATAAAAATTACTTGGGGAATGAGGATTTTTAGGGGGTTAAGTTCGACTCTAGTTGTCTCCTTTAGGAATCTTTTCATATTATGCTATACTGTCTAATATGTAGTATGATGAGCTTAGAGTTCTTTACTGGAAGAAAAAATCCTGGCACAAGTTTGTCCTGCCTATTTAGTGCTACCTTAAATATACATGTTCTATTAGTAAATATAAATTTATTTTTTCAATATAACATTGACTAATGACAAGTTTACAGAATCAGTACAATGAAAGAGTATAAGATTTGAAATAACTTCTAAGTTAACTAATCATAAAACAGAACAAAACAAAATTAGTTAACAATCATGTTTACAATTGCAACAAAAAGAATAAAATACCATGAAATAAATTTAACCAAAGAGGTGAAAGACCTGTACACTGAAAACTATATTGTTGAAAGAAATAGAGGACATAATGACATGGAAAGGTTCTGTGCTCATGAAGAGGAATAATTAACATTGTTAAATGTCCATATTAACTAAAGCAACCCAGAGATACAAAGCAATACGTATTGAAACACCAATGGCATTTTTCACAGAAATAGAACAAAAATTCTAAAATTTGAATGGAACCATGAAAGGTCCCTAATAGCCAAAGCAATCTTGAGGAAAAACAACAACAACAACAACAAAGATAGAGATATCACACTCACTGATTTCAAGCTATACTACAGAGCTATAGGAACCAAAACAGTATGGTATTGGCAGAAAAACAGACACAGAGACCAATGGAATAGAATCGACAACCCAGATATAACCCACACATATACAAACAACTAATTCATGACAAAGGAGTCAAGAACAAACAGCAGGGGGAAAAAGTCTCTTCAATAAATAGTGTTGGGAAAACTAGACAGCCACGTGTAAAAGAATAAATCTAGCCCATAATCTTACTCTAGACACAGAAAATAACTTGAACTTAAAGACTTATATTTAAGGCCTAAAACCATAAAATACGTGGAAGAAAGCATAGGTGGTAAGTTTTCTGACATTAGTCTTGGAAACATTTTTGTGGACTTCAAGAGCAAGGGAAACAAAAGCAAACAGTACTTTATCAAAATAAAAGCCTTCTGCACAGCAAAAGAAATCATGAACAAAATCAAAAGGCAATTAACAGAATGGAAGAAGATATTTACAAAAGATATTTCAAATAAGAGGTTAATATTCAAATATATAAAAAAATCATACAATTCAACAACAACAACAAAAACCTGATTAAAAAATGGACAGAACATCTGAATAGACATTCTTCCAAGAAAGTCAAGGAAGATAGCCAACAGGCACATGAAAAGAAGCTTAACATCACTCATTATTAGGGAAATACAAATCAAAAGCACAATGAGATATTGCCTCATCTGTTAGAATGGCTATTATCAAAAAGACAAGAATAACAAGTGATGTTATTGAAAAGACAAGAAATAACAAGTGGTGGAAAGGATGTGGAGAAAAGGGAACCCTTGTACACTGTTGTTGGGATTGTAAATTGGTGCAGCTACTATGATAAATGGTATGGAGGTTTCTCAAAAAATTAAGCATAAAAGTACCATATGATCCAATTATTTCATTTCTGGATATTTATCTGAAGAATACAAAAACATTAACAAGCAAAAATATATATGCACCCTTATGTTCATTGTAGCATTATTTACAAAAGCCAAGATATAGAAACAACCAATGAATAAAGAATATGAAGAACACATGTTATATCTATACCTTCAGGGTACTATGCTAAGTCAAATAAGTCAGACAGAAAAAGTAAAAATCATATGATTTCATTCATATATGGAATGTAAAACAAGAGAAACAAATGAACAAATAAAACGAAATAACAAACTTCTAGATACAGATAACAGATAGAGAGGAAGGGGGGTGAGAAGGAGAGTGAAGTGGGTAATGAAGGTCAAATGTATGGTGAGAGATGGAAACTAGACTTTTGGTGGTTAGCACATTATAGAATATACAGATATAGAATTATAACATCGTACATCTGAAAATTATATAACATTATAAACCAGTTATCTTAATAAAAAGAAAAAAAGTCAAATTGGACAGATCAAATCCACTGTTATATATGAACATATGTTAATGAAGCCCTCTATTAGCCTAAATTCTTTATTGAAATACGTTTCTAGTATGATGAAGTATCACTAGCCTAGGGCATAAATGAGGCCAATGTAAAATTCTGAACCCTTGTTCGAATTAGCAAGAAGACTTTTCTCAGAACCATTTCCTTTGACATTTTCCTAAATCTTAAAGTATGTTTGCTGATATCCAGTACCAGCCTTGTTTTCCCTCAGTGTTTGACAGTATAGCAGGAACACAGACACACCTCTGGAGCTGAAAGACTCCACAACTGGTGAGCATGATGACAGTTGTCTTGGAAGTTTCATAACAAAATATATGTTGCTATCATTACTGTCCTCACTTGCACTACTACTGCTGCAATCAGTGTAGCCAGAATTTATGAAATGACAAGGGACAATGAATAATGCTAGTGCACATGAATGCACAATGCATGCCACCATCACATCTCTGTAATATATACCTTAAAAAAAAGGAGGCAGATTATTTGAAGAAGTTGGTGGCTCTTAGTTGGCTGGAACTTAAAAAGTATGATCTTATATGCAGTGCTCACCCTTGCTGTTGTGAATGTGGCCAAACACCTGCGCTGCCCAGAGCAGCTGAGGCTCTGACAAAGTCATTCATCCGTGATGCTTTTGGCACCTTTGTCATGGAAGTTCAAGGTATGAGGGTCACTCTTTGCTGAAGACTGATGAATTTACTTGATTTAACTGATTGACCCAAGACCACCACTGCCACTAATGCATGTCTCTGGTGGAACCATCAGGATGTCGATAGTATTACAAATATATGTAGAATGAATGAATTCCTTGTAATACAAGAAAAAAAATGGTGCTTTCCTCAGTGGTATATATGCTCAATCAACAATGTTATATATGTGTGTGTTCCAAATTTTGTCACCCTTTGGTTTCATTTTACAGCTAGTTCACTATGGCAAAAGCTGCCAACAAGATAGTTGAGTCCAAAATTTTTTCCAGTATCAGCCATTATGCTCCACTTGAGTATAGTGACTAGCCTATTAATTCTAACTTTTTCTACCATCAAGGAGAATAGATTTGAGAAACAATTTAGCTTTGATCAATGTCAATATAATTAAAATAAGAAATTTATGGAAAACAAATCAGGTTGCTAAGGGTTAGAAATGGCAAGGGGAGAGATAGTGTGGAAGTGAAGTGTGGTTTTATGAAAGTACCACACAAGGAATCTAGGAATCCTTGTGATGCTGGAGATTTTTAGTATCTTAACTGTGATGGTGGATGACAAACCTATACATGGAATGAAACTGTATAGAACTAAACACACACACACACACACACACACACACACACACACACACACACACACGCACTCTCGCATAAATGTGTACAAGTAAAACTGGGGAACTCTAAATAAGATTGGTGCATTGTTATCAAGGTTAATATCCTGGTTGCCATATTATACTATAGTTTTTTACAAAATGTCACCATTGGAGAAAAATATATAAAGCACACAGATGTTCTCTGTATTATTTCTTGGAACTACATATGAATGCATAATTATCTCAATAACTATTAATTAAAAATTAAACCTCCAGGAAAGGAGGCCCAGATTCTATCTCCTTTCTTTCAATGCTCCCCTCCTCCATATCTCTAGGTACATTCTTATATACAAACATATAATACACGTATATTATAAAAGTTAAAGAGTATTTTGGGGAGAGTGTAACCCTAACTACTATATCAGAGCCCAGCTCTTGGCTCAGATAAAATATTTTATTCCATATATTGGACAAAATTATACTATAAAGCATCTCTAGAAAATTTAAAGGAGAGAGGAAATTTAAAAAGAGAGGAATAATTACAGCATAAAAGATGGAACAAATCACATTGCTTTGTTTTCCTATTACCTCTGTAATTTTAATCACTCTGTGACTTTGAAAGTCATTTAATCTTTCTTATAATATGTCTTCATATGCAAAATAGCACCTTTCATAAACTTGTGGAGATTAAATAAAATGTTGCAGGAGGAAGTACCTTACACAATTCCTGACATATACCAAGAAACTAATATATGTTAGTATAGAATTGTATTAATTGAAAAAAAAAAAGAAAACAAACAAAAATTAAGGTCATAAAAAGAAAGAGAAGGAAGGCTAATGTTAATAAATAATACAAATCAGAATCATTTTGGAACACTGTTAGATAACTTACATGGAAAACAAGCCATAGGAAAACTAAAAGTAAAGGACAAAAATTTGTGACATTTGAATCTTAGCACTTCTTATCTTTGCTTGAGCACTACTTATCTTTGCACTTTAAGTCTAATAGATCAGAAAATTGTATAATATCAATATCTCCAGTTAAAATTATATATACAATATTGATATCTCCTGGTTGGCATATTATACTGTAGTCTTTGCAAAATGTTACCGTTGGAGGAAACTATATAAAGTATACAGATGTTCACTTTATATTGCATGCCACATATTGGGGCTCCAGTAAGTTTTCTGAGGAAATATATTTAATTTTTTATGTTACTTCATAGTAGGTAGTTGAAAAAAATGATGGGCATTAATCACTATGAGGATGTAGTATAAAGCAACTTCAAGTAATGGAATTGCATGTTATTTCTGAGAAATATTTATAAAATGTGGACCCATAATTTTAAAAAAAAGCTTTTGTTTAGTGTTTGTCATTTGATAATATCTAAAATTCTTTTATGTTCCTCTTTTACTGAAGAGTAAAGAGGACTATCCAAACACTCTCCAGGAGAGAAAACCTAGGTTTCTAGTTGCATGGTTCCTTAATCAGTTGTTTCTTGTAGTGAAATCAAAGATTACACTGGGTCTGAGCATTGAAGATATAAGTTCTTTTATCTTTTGAGATTTGGAGTAAGATTTAACAGAAGAGGTTATATTTGAGCTGGATTTAAATTCCAAGTAACATGAAAGGGGAACGTCTGTGAACAAACATACAGAGTTTATGATGTTTTGGGAGAAATCATTAGTGAGTACTCTGTGGGAGCAGTCTAGTTTATGTTGTTAGAAGACAAAGTTAAAAAATATTTTAGCTACAGATACTGAAGAACCAAAAAAAAAAAATAAATAAAGAATTTAAAGCAGTAGGGTAACAATAAATCTATGTTTCACAAACATAATTTTAATTTTATTTTTATTTTTATTTTTTGGCTCTGTGGAAGAAAGATTGGGGAAGGGAAACTCAAAATTTAGAGAGATCAGCTAAGAGGGTATTGTATTATAAGGATATAAAATGAAAGAAAACAAAAATTGCAGAGGTAATTAGATGAAAAAGACAATTCAGAAATTTGTTTTTCTAACTGATAGACTTTCAAGAATTGTTAATTAATTAAAAAGAGAAAATAGGAAAATGAGGGAGACAGAAAAAATCTTTTTTTTCACATGCCAAGGATAGAGATGATTTATTAATCATTATAATAAAAATATATATCTATATCTACATGTATATAGGTAGAGAGCAGTATCATCAGTGATGATAATAATAGTAGTAATAGAAATAGCAGTAGTATTAGTGTGGTAATAGGATTAAACTAAATAATGCCACCACCATTTATTAAGTGATATCAAATATAACGTACATTATAATTTCATGAGGCTTAATTTCTTCAATCAGTAGAAGACTACCTGGCATATAAATCAAATGAAATAAAATATCTACATTTTTTAAATTTGGAAACAAATTCAGGGTCACTTATATGATAAATATAGTCAGGGTACAATTTCTTATTATCTATAAGTGAAAGAGACAATAGTGAATGGAGAAGAATCAGAGAGAGCTGGTTGGAACAAGAACTGCTGATGATGTGATGATGACAACAAATAGTTTTGAGTCTTTGTTATGAACAAGACATTGTTCTAAGTATTTGTCATGTAGTAATTCATTTATTATCATTGAGAAGCCTGTAAACTAAACACTGTTATTATTATTCTCAATATAGAGAGCCGAATGGTGGTCCTTGAACAGATATGTCAATGTTCTAAACCCAGGAACCTGTTAATGTGATTTTAGTTGTAAAGAGATCTTTTCAGATGTAATTCAGTTAAATATTTTGAGATGAGATCATCCTGGGTTACACAGATTGTCTCTAAATGTTTCCTTATAAGACATAGCAAAAGAGAAGGCCATGGAGGACAGAGGTAGAGACTGGAGTGATGCAGTCACAGAGATGCTGACAGCCACCAAAATCTGGTAGATACAAGGAAGGAGCCTGTCCTAGAGACTCCAGATGGAGAGAATAGCCCTGCCAACACTTTGAATTCAGACTCTGGCCCCCAAATTATGAGAGAATAATTTGTTGTTTCAAGCCACCCAGTTTGTGATAATTTGTTATGAAATTCCATGGCAACTAATGCACCAATTATCAATTTTTGTGCTACCTTTAATTGTGCTTGGTGAGATTTCATTCCTCAGCTCCTTACCTCCTAGTCCAGCCTTTTGTGTCTGCTCTGTGAGAATTGAGATGGGCCCTTCAAATATTTCTCCTTTGTGGTTGGCACTATATTAAGCCTTGCCAGTAGATGGCACTAGAGGGGACAGTACAGGAAGAAAGAGCTTCTCTCCCTGGTTCTGGTGTTTTCTTTTTAATTTTGTTTCCTTCTTCTTGTTTTGATTGCATGCCTACCAATGGTTTATGTGAACATTCAATGGAGCTCTCCCACACCGAGTTTCAGCTGCACCTCTATGGGAGGATTTCCAGTGAGACTCTAAGATACCTCCAAGGGTAGATTTCTCAGTCTCCAGGTGCCAGCACCCAGAATATTATTTCCTATTTGCTGGATTGGCTGCAGTTTACCCATCAACCTCTGCCCAAAAAATGTGAGTGAACTCTGGCCTGGGACTACCCAGAGACCTTCTCCACAATCCATTTGGCTATAATTGTACCTTCTCTAATTAGATCTGAATCACATCCTTTGGGAAGGGAGACACCTTCCAAGTGTATTCATTCCTTAGGTACTTTTCTGAGCCCTAGGGTAGTCTTTACATGAAAGGTTCCTTTTTCAAGTTACCACGTGGTTCTTGTCTCCTTACTGGATCCTGACTGACATATCCATTTTACATATGAAGAAAATGAGACACAGGAATGTTAAGTGACTTGCCCAAGTTCACACAACTATTAATTGGTTGAATAACTATTCGAACTCAAGGTGTTTGGTTCTAACATATGTAGCCACCAAATCATAAAAACAAACAAACAAACAAACAAATTTATATTAATGAACTAGATATTTGGCATAGTGAATTAGATATATCTAAAAGTATATTTATTGAAGGAAAAAAACTTGCTATTTTTCTCTGATTCCTTTACTCAGTACTATACTCTTAATACTTCACTTCTGGTCACCAAATGAAATAATAATTAACCATGAAAATACTAACATGTACACTGAGGAATTACATAAGATTTCATAAAAGTTCTATGTTCATTATCCTTAATAAATGTTTATAGATAGATGAATAAATTGAAATTAAATTAATTATTATGATATCAATGACATAATTTATGAATCATTTCCTTTTGTTGAAAAACTCAGAAAAGAAATAAAAGTTTACTGACAAACAGAAAGCAGTGAATATAATTCCAAATTTTGAGGGAATTTTCCTACTCTAAATCAGGGGAAAGGCCACTGCTGAGTTTTTATGGCAGGTTCTTTTTTGTGTTCTTGTAAAAAGATGAATGAGTTGAAAGTCAATGTTACTTTCATAGTTGAAAGGCTGAGATCAGTTGACCTATTAGCTCTATCATCATAAAGCAGAGATAAGAACTCTGATAGAATACATGTCTTGGAGAGAAGATTATGAACTTTACTTCAAAGAAGTTCATTCTCTAGACTCAACAACACTGTAGAATATGAAATAAGGTCTTTCTATTCAATGCAAATATGTCTTACTTCCTTACACCATTCTTGGTTGTCAAATGTGATATGGTTCTGAAATCCAGACTGTGTGTGAGGTTATAGAAAACAAATGGGTAGAAAAATGCTTAGTAAAATTTCATTCTTTAGTTTCATGCCTTTGTTTTATGCCCTTCATAAAAAAGAGATTCTATGTATATTTCATTGACTCATTAATTTCCTAGCCTTGACTTAGAATCCATTTTATAGCTTCATAATGATTTTAGTTTGTACTGTCAAAATAGATGTCCTAGATACTTAAAGATCTCTGTAAATCATTCAGAAAATTGTGTTTCATTTAGGAAATCAGACAGTGTATATTAGATCCCTTTTCAATACTTGTATAAGTGATGATATATAACACTTTCCACAGCAGACCTCTCTCTCATTCTGCTCTTTGTTTTCCAGAACAACAGTTTTAAGACCTTTTGCTATGCCTTTCAAAAATTTGTAGTATAATTGATATTTTTTAATATTCAATATACTAAAAATTAAAAGCCATCTATGCACCAAAAAGAGGATATTTCCTAACATCAAGAGAATTATGAATGTATTATAAAGTAAATATGTATTCAAAGTTTAAGAGAAACTTTGTTTTTATTCTTGTAGCTATTAATTATTTAAAAGCAAGGGAACCATCTCCTTGAGCTTGCTAGGGAGAAGCCTTTACTTACTTCAGAGATTCTCTCTGTCTAGAGAATTTTCACTTCTCTTCACAATCACCTTCCCTTATTTCTACAGTACTGACATATAACATGAAATTCATCTGAGTCAGAGTTATGGCTTTACCATCAGTCATGGCAATATTGAGGAAATTACTTTTCTGAGAATATATTCTCTTAATAAGATTTATATTCTCTATATCAAGGTATTGTGAAAATAAAACAAGTGAGAATACTTAAAATATTTAGTACTTAGCACAAATTGCACACATGATATATATTTAGTAGGCACTACTGTGTTGCTTTTGATACTGCAAGATTTCAAATGGCTTTAATCAATATCTAGTTCAATCTTAGGCAAAAAAAGAAAATACTCAACTCATAGTTTATCACAACCATACTTCTTTTGATTTGGCTAGCTAAGATCCTGCTTCGAGACTTCCTTATACACAAAATGAAGATATATCCATTTGAAAAATAAAATGATTAAAAGAATCACTTATGAATATGTATATGGTCATTTATAAATATGAATATGAAAATCTGATATATATATACACATATACATGTAAAAACCAATGATAGTTACATAAAGTTTAAAGTTAATATCAAAGTTTTTCTTATTTTCAGATATTACAATTGGGGGGTTTACTACTTGTAAAAACTCTCTAAAATACTACTTGTAAACACTCTAAAATAAAATAAAATTCATTCACATAAGTAGTACCGTAATCCTTTAATGGCTGGAAATATTACAGAAGATTAGGGCAATAGTTGACCTATTCACATAGATATAATCACTAAGAACCAATAAGCAAAGACCCTATCTTGAGATTCTAAAAATATCATTTCCACATTGGAATACATATTTTTTAAGTTTGACATTATGGGACTATACCTTCTTATTTATATATTTATCAACATGGTCACTGGGTATTATCAAATATTGGAAGAAAATTTTCCAAAAAGAAGGACAATTATAATTTGGTATCCTTTCATTTTTTTCAGAGGAAGCTACAAAAACATGGCGAAAAACCATTTAACACAGATACCAAATACTGGAAGGAAAAAAAACAACATTAGTTCTAGAGTGTCTGAAGAACTTGATTTTCAGCAGAATCCATTTACAATCCTCAAAGTGACATTGACTCCATTAGAGGCCAAGTGTAAGTAAACGATCAAGCATAACAGAAGTGCTTAAAGAGCCATAAATCAGGGAGAGTTTAAAAGTGAGGGGATTATTAAGGTTAACTGTTGTAAGATAAGGAGGTGAGAAACCTTGACAGAGCAACAAGATAGTTATCACTGCTTTAAGGTAAAAATCATTACTTTAGAAGGGGAATTTAATTTGTTCCTAAATAAAAGAAGATTGATTTTCGTTTTCATTTTGTAGGTTTTATTTTGCTATTGAAATTCCAAGCTGGGGATTGCAGGTGGTGAGAAAGATAGAAATACTGGTGCATTGAAGAAAGTTTAAGAGAAATTCATAAGTATGTGTTTGTTTTGTGACCATTAAGAATTAAAACATACAAGTCCCTAAACAATTGGCAACCTATTTTCATTTATTTACACCGCTAATACATTTGCAACACTAGAAATTTTCATAAAATGAGGACAATTAATTAAAGAGAGATAAGTCCAGGAACTGCTGACCTTTTGCATACAAATTTACCTGAACTCAGTTATTTTACTAATGTAAGTAATTACTGATAATAGCAAAATGATAGTAATATCTTCAGAGGTGTTTTATATCTATGAAAGAAATTAGATGATTTTCAAGGTGGGAATCAGGATTCAAACAGCTCTTTTTCATTAAGTGGGAATAGTTCTCAATTGCCTTCGGTAGAATCTAATCTTCAAAGCATAATGTATATAAATTGATGAAAAAAATACAAATATAGAAAAATATACATATAATGGAATAATACCGAGTTAGTGTAGTCTGTCTGTCTGTCTCTCTCTCTCTCTCTCTCTCTCTCTCTCTCTCTCTCTCTCTCTCGCTTTTAAATAATCATCATATTCTACCTTGCTCCTCTCCTCTATCCTCCATGGCTGAAATGACATTATATTTTACCCAATATCACTTATATTGACTTAGTGCCTATGTACTGGAATAAAAAATATATCCTCTATCGTTGATAATCTATTACATTGATATTTCTATGCCTGCCTACCTTAAATACCACCTGCCACTAGACTTACCTGCTCCTTACTCCACTTATCTGCATAGAGGTTTATTTATTTATTTGATGAATCCTTCTTCAGTGCTTCCCACAAATTTAAAATTGCTACTGTGACAAGTGCCATGAAAGAGAATCTGTTTGAAGTATAGTAAACTTCATAAAGCACAAATTCTGAAACCACATGGCCTAGATTTGAATCCCAGATTTGCCATTTATGAGCTGTGTGCACTTGGGCAATTTGCTTAAGTCTTCTGATATCACAACAAACAAATTATCCTTTCATCTTTTTGTCAGTCCTTAGACAAACTAATAGAGTTAAGAAAGGAAGAGAGAGAGAGAGAGAGAGAGAGAGAGAGAGAGAGAGAGAGAGA